>JAOEGS010012866.1:0-22799 GCA_025447755.1 Corythornis vintsioides | reverse complement strand
ATTTATATATAGGATTTTTTTCTTTTAAATCAAGATGCTCCTACATCTATTCAGCTGCTTCTCTAAATTCTACTCACACAGTTTTCGGGGGGGGTGGGGGGGGGAGAGAGGAGCTGGACAGTCACACCAAGCACAAAGTAAAAAGGATCCAGTCTTTTTTGCCAGAACAACCCAGTGTAGCCATGAGCACATCAGCTCTGAACTAAGCAGCACAATCCTACACTCTGCTGTCTGGCCTGCATTTGCAGGAACCCATATCATAGAATCACACAATGGGAGGGGTTTGGAGGGAGCTCAGGAGATCAAGTCCAACCCCCTGGCAGAGCAGGGGCACCCAGGGCAGCCCACACAGGAACAGAGCCAGGTGGGGTTGGATCTCCCCAGAGCAGGAGACTCCACAGCCTCCCTGGGCAGCCTGTTCTCTTCTACATCCCCCTCTGCAAGGTCCCAGCTGCTGGCTGAGCTGCCTCACCGGCACGGAGCAGTAGCTGTGGTTGACTTTCACGGCGATGTTGGGCGGGTACTGATCCTCCTGGGGAGAGCTCGTGTCGGTGTAGCAGATTCTGCAAGGAAACAACCCCCTGAGCGCCCGCAGCGCCGTCCCCAGCGGCCGCGGCCAGCACAGCAGCCCCGGGCAGCCCCGGCAGAGCGGGCAGCAGGAGGAGCTCGGCGCCGCTGCTCCCTGACTCCAAGGCAGTCTGAGGTGCTCGTGCTGGGCACCCGAAGGAAGAAGTTGCTCGCTGGGGCTATGGAAGGCTCGCTGAGAGTTGGTATTTTTGGGCAGGGTTCCCTCCTCCCCCCTCTTCTGCACCTGAGGTTAAAATTAAACCAGCCCCGTGCTCAGACCTACCTTAGCACGACCTGAACTGATTTCACCCCGGGCTGCAGCTCCCTAGTAAATTAAAGAAGAAACAGAACAATTATGTTAAATATACAAATCCAAACCCCACAAATAAAAACCAACCTGTCACTTCTGCCAGGCTTGAGAGTTTGGTTTCTTTTTTAAATAGAGCTTCAGCAAATTACTGACAGAATTCAATTTAAACTGTACAATTTCCCCTGCAAGCATCAGTGGCGTCATAAGGATTTTAAAATATTTTTTCCATGATGCACCATCCTACAGCCTTTCTCTGGGGTTTCAAGACTGGGAAGGTGTTGAGTGACAGGTATCAATTTGCCCAGCATCCTTCTGCTGATTTGTAAGCACTGACAAAAACGAGGTTTGAAGGTCAGCTCTACCTGCCAGCCTTCTTCCCAGACTTGCTTTGTTCAATTATTCACTAAAGCTTTGCATGCAAAGCAAGGAAGGAAGCAGAAAGCCTGTTAATATCACAGGCTACGTGTCACTCAGGACAGGATTTCAGCTGGTGTCAGGGAAGCAACACTCCCCAGGACAGGGGTATTTTATCAGGAGTCTTTCTACAGGCACAAAAGACACTCTGATTTCTGCACAGGACACAAGGCTTTAGGAGAGGTCCCCAGATCAGTCTGGACTCACATCTGAAAGTGTTTCCCCTTCCAATGCAGTGTTTGAGTGTACAATGTTTTGATTTTGGGGGTGGAAGAGATGGAACCATGGAACAGCATTTCCTTTCTCTTAGGGCCTCAAACAGCTTCCCCTGCCCTGCTGCTCACAACAGGAATCAAGCTCTGGCTACTCAAGGATCATCATCTCCCTCCCAGCAGGGCTGGAGCATCAAGAGAAACACTGAAAGGTTTTACACTTAGTTTTGGAGGCCTCTCTCCTGCACCTCTGTCCTTTGGAGGCAGTGAGGGAGCAGGCAGGAGATGAGGGGTCTCCCCTGCCTGCACTGGGGGCTTTCACTGCTTGCATCAAGAGTTTGGTGGTGACAGAGCTCAGGCTAAATCCCGACATGGTTATGCAGGTGGCTCCTAGAGCATCCCTCACAAGAGGGCAGCTCAGTCCGATACAAACAGCACCACAAGGACAACTTTGGAACTTGTGATGCAAAGGGAAAAAAGAACCCAACAAACAACCAGTTGGCAAATATCCAGGAGAGAAGCTCAATAGAGAATTCAGGTCATTGGCAATTTCACAGCACTTGAGAGGAGCAGAAGTGACACTCTGGGGTTCTGATGGGTCAACATCTGACCTCCCACCTCCCCCAGAGCTACCTGCTCTACAGAAGTAGCCTGTCTGCTCATGCCCTCAGAGAAATGGGGCTTCCTTGCAGAGACCACGAGCTTCCATGGAGAGGGAAGGCTGAGGAGCTCCACAGCTCCATTTGCTGGGATGAAGACACAACAGAAGTACCTGGAATTTCTGATCAGCTCCACTTGTCTGGGTGTTAATGCAAAAATGCACGGGCTCTCCTGGAGCTTCTCGTTATTCTGTGGAACTGCAGAGGGAAAAAACAGAACAGGCTGTGCATCCAACTGATCACATCCAACTGCTGCTACACTGATAAAGACAAGGAGGTTATTTTTTTTTTAAAGCTCTGAGCTGCATTTACTGCTAAGTCTTGTTCTCTCCCACAGAGCTGAGCTCCCACCACATGTAAATCTACCCCTGGTCGTGGCTTTGCTGATTTATGGCTTGACTGAGAGAACACACTGCCCTGGCACCTGCTTTTTGGGGTGTTTGTGCATTGGTGAGATTTTGGGTTCTGTTTTACATTTTCCTACCCTTAAATAATCCACAAAGCAACCATCCCCTGTTTGTATCAGAACAAACCATAAGGGGTGGCACAGAGTGGGGACTAGGAAGCCTGAGTGTGACACGAGTGTGACACAAGTGTGACAGCACCAGCCTGAAACAACCACGAGGAGCAGCTTAGATAAGAAAAGAGCATCACAAATGCCAACTGGAAGAGACAAACCCATGGCCTAGAGCAGCTCCCTGGGAGACAGAGAACCCAGCACTCACTGGCCTTTCATCCATACACAGTTTCCAGATCAAATGCACCTGACGTGGAAAAAACTTCAGCCCTGACTTCTGCTTAGTGGCTTCTATTACATTCAAACAGGTTCAGGTTTATTGTCAGCACATGGCCCTGAGCAGGTGAGAGTCACGGGATAAACACAGAGCAGGAGTGATAAAACAGTTTATTTTCTTGTTAGCAAGACCTTGGGTGGTTTTCTCTGCATTGCTTTAAGTGCTGCTTTATTCAAAGCCAACAAGCCAGGAATGGAGACGTAGGGAAGTGTTTGGCTGCCTGTGAATGAGGTGAGATGAAGGAAGGATCAAACCTCAGCAGCTCTTATGATCTTGGAAGACATGATGACAATCTGATTTGCTGCCTGCAGGTATTTCCTCTGCTAATTCAGCTTGAAAAATGCAAAAAGGGCTTTCAGTAACAAGAGGGGGGAAAAAAAAAAGAAAGGTATTTTTATGGCCTTTTAATTCTAGTTGCCTTCCAAATGTCTCTTGACCAAAACAACCAGTGAGAAGCATTTCAGAAGGGCTGTGATTATTAAAAACTGATGAATGATAAAAAGAGAAAAAAACCCCACCACAAACATTTTAATATTGTTGCTTAAAAAAGCATCAATAGACACACTGTCCTGTCCTCCCATTGCTGAGCTGCACCAAGACAAAGCAAACCCAGATTAGGAAAACTGTGCATATCTTCAGGGCTTGTTTGGTGTTTCTATCAGCTCACTCTTTTTTCCACAAAGAAAGCTGGACTGGGCAACAGCTGGCACTGGGAAACACAGAACCACAGACTGGTTTGGGTTGGGAGGGATCTTTCAAGGCCACCTCATCCAGCCCCTGCAGGGAGCAGGGCCATCTGCACCCAGAGCAGGGTGCTCAGAGCCCCCCCAACCTCCCCTGGGATGGTGCCAGGGCTGGGGCAGCCACCACCTCTCTGGGGAGTCTGTTCCAGCCTCTGACCCTCACAGGGAAGAAGTTTCTCCTCCTGTTGAGCTGGAACCTTCTCTGCCCCAGTTGATCCCATTGCTCCTTGTCCTGTTGCTGGGCACTGCAGAGCAGAGTTTGGCTCCTTCCATGTGACCCCCACCCCTCAGATACTGACATGAACAAGATCCCCTCTCAGTCTCCTCCAGACTGAACACCAACTCCCTCACTCTTTCTTCCCAGGGGAGATCTCTGGTGTTCCCCCAGAAGAGCAGAGGCCTCAGTACCTGCAGCAGTTACAGGCTGGCAGAGCAAACATTTGGAACAATAAAATAAGCATTCAGAATTCCCTGCAGCACCTTACTACCCTCAAACAAACTCTCTTCACACTGCTTTATACCCAGAAGGTGCCAGAGGCTGTGTGGTTATCAGCAAGGTGCTCAGATCCCCCAGCAAACACTCCCCTTGTTACCTCCCTAGTCCAGGAGGCAGGGAAGGGACTGGTTTGTGCTCCTGCCCCCTGAAAAGTTATCTCATCAATCTTCCTTTTCAGCCTTATCCACCCCAGAGAATTACAGTGATTTCAGTAAATTAGAATTCTTTGGTGTTGCCATCCTCAGAGCATAAAGAGCTGTGGCAGAAGCTGTTTTCACCCAGATAACTCAGCTGCTAAACTCCCTACCTCAACTACTGGCAGTGCAGCTACCAAAGCAGGTCTCAGCTGTTTTGCAGGGGACCCTTTGTCTGCATCCAAGAGGAATCTGATAGTTCTCTGGGGACCCTGCCCACCTGCAGACCAACCCAGGCATCTCCCACCTCACCTCTGATCTCAAAGCAATCAGCTCCGAAGTGGGAGAGCCTTTTCATTAAGAAAGAAGCTTCCCATTGAAGGGCAGAACCTATAAATTAAGCTTCTCCTACTCCCACCACAGCTATATTCTTGAAACACCCCTTTGTAGCCCAGGGAAACGGGCACTACAGCAGCAGCTGGTGTTTCTAAACTGATCTGAGAGCTGAAACGTTTCAGGTATTTGCACATTATGGTTTTCTGAGGTTGACAAGAACTTGCTCTCAGTCCAGATGCAGAATGGGAAACGTGGGCAGCAAAGCATGAACTGGTGCAGCTTCCATATGGAAAAGCACTCCACTTTTCCTCAGAGAGCTTTCTCTTAACAGCCTCGTGCATTAAGCAGAGACCCAGACAAGCAGCACGTCTAAGGTGGGGGTTATTCCAGCACCCAGCAGCTCAGGAGCAGCTGACAGCCATGAAATGCAGGAATGACCCCAGTTTTACAGCTGCTTTATTCACCTCACAGGAGAGTGAGGGGTGCAGGGCACCAGGGGGGCAAAATCAACCAGGTTGATTTAGAAGATGTTGCTGGGTGCTGAGCAGCTGACTGGGACAATGGAGCCTGAACATCTGCTCCCCCCCAGCCACTCCCCAGCAATCCCCCACCCTGCACAGAAACCTCTCTCACCAGGAGGGAAAAGGAGGCAAAGATGCTTTAGGGAAGAAGCTGACCCGAGGGAGGTGTCAGAACAGAGCTGAGCTACTGCAGTTAGCAGGAGATTGGGTGTCAACTTTGCACAAAAGCTGTTAATCACAGCAGCAGATCCAGGCTCTTCTGTCTCTGGATGCTTCCACCTCTGCATTCCTGCCTCAGAAATGCCACCCCACATCTGAGACTGAGCCAAGTCCTTCTCACACAGCCTTCAGCTTCACCCTGGCAGCCACCCCCCAGCCGTGCACCCCCCACAGCAGTAACACCTGTAACACCTCCAAAAGTGGGAGTGACACAGGAATACAGGGGGGAATCAGCCCTTTTCATGCACCTGCACAACCACATCTCCATTTATTGGGGTTTTTTAAGCCTCCAATCCACATGTACTTTTCCAGCACAGACAGAGCAGCCTCTCAAGTTCCAGGTTTAAGTAGCAAAGCCCATCATCCCACCCTGACTGTATGAGACCTGCAGCTCAGCAGAATAAAGGGGGTTTCTCCTCTGTATACACCATCTTCACTGGGAACATCAGATTTAACAACCATGGCAATAAACACTCCTTGTTTCTCAAAATAACAACAACACAACACACTCAGCCCCAGGGTGGGGAAAAAAAAACCTTATTCCAGTTTTCCCAGTTGCCCCTCAAAACACACAGCACCACACACAAATAACTGTGAGAAGCACAAAAAGAGTCAGAAATAGTGTTTGCTGGGTGCACCACCCTTCTCCAGCCACAGGAGGCCTGGGGTCAGGTGTCTGATGCACTGAAAACAGCATGAATGTGGAACACACTGCACAGCTGCTCAGGGGAGGCTAGACACCAACACAGGATGATTGTCATGGATATCCTGCCAAACCCTGGTGCTGGAAACCAGACTGGGATTCCCAGGGAATGTGCCTCACAGCAGAGCTTCCAGTGGAGGCCAGGAAAGGTGCAGCCAAACGAGACTGGTCTTCAGATTACACCTCAAAGCAACCACATTCTGGTTCTAAGGCAAGGGGGAAAATTTCACAGGATGGGAGGGTTGGAAGGGAGCTCTGGAGATCAGAGTCCAACCCCCTGCCAGAGCAGGGCACCCAGGGCAGCCCACACAGGGACAGAGCCAGGTGGGGTTGGGAATCTCCAGAGGAGACTCCACAGCCTCTCTGGGTAGCCTGGGCCAGGCTCTGCCACCCTCACAGGGAAGAGGTTTTTCCCCGTGTTGAGGTGGAATTTCTTGTGTTTCACCCTGTGCCCATTGTCTCTCATCCTACCCCAGGGCACCACTGATCAGAGCCTGGCCCCTACTTGACACCCACTCTGCAGAGATTTGTCACCATTCACAAGATCCCCTCCCAGGCTTCTCCAGGCCCAACAGCCCCAGGGCTCTCAGCCTTTCCTCAGCAGAGATGTTCCAGCCCCTTCATCACATGTGTAGCTCTCCCTTGGACTCTCTCTGCTGTTCCCCTGCCCCTCTGGAGCCGGGAGAGACCAGCAACGAACAAGAGACACAAACATTCTCCTCTGAACTCCAAGGGAGGAGCGAGGGAAGCTCATGGCACCCACCACTGTCTTCATCAGCCTCTCCCCTGCCACGGCCTGACCCTCAGAAGCTTTGAGCACTTGGACTCCCCCTTCATGGTCCTCTCCCACCTCCCAGACTCACCTAGTTCTGTTGGCTTCAGCAGCTCATCCAGGGTGGTGTAGAAGGGCAGCTTCACCAGGCGGACCTCAGGCTTGGTGACTTTGGGGGGCAGCCTTCCCAGTCCGTTGAGGTACTTCCCGTAGAGAGCGGGGTAGTCAATGTTCGCGGAGAGGGAAGCCCTGGGCACGGCGCTGCCGCGGTCGTAGGAGGAGGGGATGGGAAGAGCCTCTGGAGCACGGTGGGGCTGGGGCTGGGGCACCTCGGAGCTCTTCTTGGAGTAACGAGTCTCGTAGAGCTCCTTGATTTTCTTGAAGACTTCGGGGCTGCAGTCAAATTGGACCAACTGCAGAGCTCTGGTGACTAGCTCGTGTTTAAGTCCGCTCTTACTCCTGCCAACAAAACCCAGCAACATCTGAAGATCTGAGACTCGGAAACTCATCACCATGTTCTAGGGGATAAAAAATATCTTACAGTTATAAAAAGGCAAAGCTTCAGGTCCCGCTGCACTCTGTCACTGGAAGCCAAAGCACTAACAACAACCCTCAGAAGACTCCAACCCCTCCAGCTGCTCTTCACCCCACAGCATCGCCCCGCTCGGGCGCTCGCGGGAGAGAAGCAAACACAGACCATCAGTGCAGCATCACCAGAAGCAGAGACCTGCTGTGACAGACACCTGCTCGCTCCCAAATCACAGAGTCTTGGCATGCTGGGGGTCGGAAGGGACACAGGAGATCAGAGTCCAGCCCCCTACCCAGCAGGGCACCCAGGGCAGCCCACACAGGAACAGATCCAGCTGGGGTTGGGATCTCTCCAGAGGAGACTCCACAGCCTCTCTGGGCAGCCTGGGCCAGGCTCTGCCACCCTCACTGGGAAGAAGTTTTCCCTCGTTTATCCTGTCTGATAAATGCTGAGCAGCCTCCAAACAGCTGGACTGGAGTCAAGAGTGAGCACCAGGGGAACTCTCTCCACTGGTGGCCCCACGTGTGAAATGGCACCACAGCTCCCCTTCCACAGAGGCTCAAAGATTCCCAGCTTCCCAGGCCCATCCGGGTAAGAGTGACATGAGAAACATCACCCAGAGCAGTTCTGGCCTCAGGCAAGGGAAGAAAATGAATGTGAACCAGGAGCACAAGACGTGAGTGAACTGGAGCCACCAGTCCCTCAGTGCTGCACTTCAGAGCACCTGGCTAAGAGCAAACCCCTCTGGAATCCTTCCTCCAGCATCATTCCAGAAAGACCACAGCACCATATCAGAGGCAGACTCCAGAGAGCACGATGTTCCCATGAGAACAAAGCCTCCCAAGTCTCCCTGGGTGCTTTGCCAAACACTCCCCCAGCGCCCAGCCAGGAGCTGCTGCACTGCTATCACCATCTGCAGGGGCTGATAAGCAGGGAAACCCATCTCCATCTCCACAAGCAGCCTCTCCTGCTGCCCTGGGAGCTCCAAAGGCTCAGAGGTGTCTGTGGATTCAAGGCCCCTGTCCCACCCTACAGCAACTTTCCCTCCAGCTGAGATCTGGAAGAGCTTTCTGAGCAGGCTGATGTTTCAGTTCTCGGAGGACAAATCCTGGGAAGGCATCTGACCAGCTCAGTGAGGACGTCGTGCTAAAAATTCCAGCTGCCCTGAAAATGTAGTTGGGAGGCACCGACACCTGATTACCTGAAATCCTTCCTGGCTGGGGGAAAGCACAACTCAAAAAGAAATTCCAGTTGCCCAGAGTAAAAACCAACCCAGCAGGTCTCTTAGATGATCTCAAGGGTCTTTTCCCCTTGGAAAATCTAGGAAACTGGGTGATTCTCTTCCCTAATCTCCACTGTAATTCAGGGATTTAGTAACAATAAAAAAAAGAAAAGATTTCTATGGAAACAGAATCCTATGGAAGTCTAGTTCCTCTATTCCAATATATTTCTATGGAAGTCAATAGAGTCTTGGCAGTTTGTGGAATAAACTAGATTATTTATTCATTTATTTTTCATGAAGGAAGCTACTACTGATCCCAGAAACATTTAACAGCCACTTTTGCACGTGTGGGAACCAGACTGTAGAGAAAAAGCCCATTTTATTTCTCCCCTTTCATGAAATCTCTCGTGGAACCTGGAATCCCAAAACACCAGACACCGCTGCCTGCAGTGCAGTTTCTGGTGCTCATGATGCCTCCCAAAATACTTTTTATGAAGGGGAATATCAGGCAGGTAACTTTACAGAGGAGAGAAAGGATGTTTAATTGCCAGGGAGTCAGGGTTTGAGAGCTCTACATTCATCTTGCTGCTCCCCCAGGTACCACTTGTGTAATCTTTAGCTTCTACCTCTCATTTTCCCTCAACCACAAAATGGAGAGCACTCCTCTCCAAAGATAGAGTGTTTGCAAAGGAAAATCACCCGGGCAGAGCCAGGTGGCAAAAGCACAGTGCCAGGGCTGCCACCAGAGCAGCCAGCCTGGTGTTCCCGCCCTTCCAACTGCTCTGCCACCCCATCACTTGGGAGCTGTGGTGTGGAAAGCAGAGCTGGAGCTGACTGGCTCCTGCAGTTGACTTTTAAAAGGAATTAAGGTGAAGGATGAGCAGATCTGAGCAACAACAGAAGCTTCAGACAAAGAAAACCCCTCACTGAGGCTTGGACCTGCATGACAACATGAGCCACAGGGATCCCATCAACTGCTGAGGTTGTTCAAGCTCAGGTGTGTTCCTCCTGCCGAGGAAACCCTGGATGTGAGTGGCACAGAGCCCATCAAACACCCACTACGGGGGCATCTCCTCCTCCAGAGCCCTGGGCCCTGCTCACACCCAGAGGAGCAGGGAGAGGGCAGTGCCTCCCACAACGAGCCTCTTCCAAAGCTTGTTTTGCGGCCATCCAGCCACATCCTCACTGCTGAGCTGAGCCTGCAGGCATTGAACACTCAGTACCACCCTCAGCACCAGCTTCCCCGCGATGCCGTTGGGAGCTGCCCCCACAAAAGCCACCAGCGGGTCCCCAGCGCTGCCACGGGCCGTGGAGAGGTCCCAGTGAACCCCAGAGGGGAAAGCAGAGCAGGGTCGCGCACAAGACACCTTAGAAACACAACGCAACTTCGGGCACGGCTGTTAGAAAACACTTCGCCTCACCCCACCGCGGAGGGGCCTCAGAGGACCCCCCAAACCTCCCCAGAGTGGAGAGCCAGGGGGCTCTGCCCCAGCCCCGGGCACCGCTCAGCCCCTGCCACCCCCGCCAGCCTCGGCGAGCTGGGCTAAGCCGGCCCGAGGCCGCTGCCTTGGCTCCCGAGCCTTGCACCCAGCGGCCCCGGCTGGACAGCTCCGCTCCGCGCCCCGCCGGCCGCACCCCCGGCCCGCTGCGGGAGCCCCGGGCAGGCCCGCTGGGAGGCAGCCGGGGCCCGGCCACGCTGCCCGGAGCCGCTCGGGAAGAAGGGACCGGGGGAAGGAGCTGGGGCGGGCGGCGGAGAGAAGCCACCTGCGCTAATTAATCACTGGGAATTAAGTGCGGGGGAGGCCGGGGCCCGGCGGCCCAGGGGCAGGCCCGGAGGCGGGTGGCTCCCCAGGACTACGAGCCGGACCGGGCCAGGCCCGGGGTCCGGCGGGGAGCTGCGGTGTAGCCCAGAGAGCGGGGCGGGGAAGCCCCCGAGGTAAAATGAGGGAGAAGGGGAGGAGGAGGCAGAGAACGGAGCGGGGAGGAGAGGAGAAGGGTGGTGGGGGGGGCAGTCCCGGGGCGCCGCCCCCTCAGCTCTCACCGCCGGGGCCGGGACCGCGCTACCCGCGATCCCTACGCCGAAGTGGCCCGCCCAAGCCGGCTCGGCTCAGCCCGGTCGAGGCTGACGCCGGCTGGGCTCGGGGCAGGCCCCGGCAGTGGGGCGGGGGCTCGGTTCACTCACTTTCGCCTCCACCAGCTCCGCCGCCATCTTGGCCTCCAGCGTCCACCGCGCTGGGAGCCGCCGCCGGAGTCACGTGACGCGCCCCCTCAGCCGGCAGCGGGGCGGGGCCTCGACCCCGGCGCGCACCGCCCACCCAACCCGCGCGCCCCCGCCCTCGCGCCCTCACCGCGCACGCGCCACAGCCCCGCCCCTCCCGCCCGGCCCCGCCTCCTCCGCGGTTCTTAAAGGGACAGCGTCCCGCGAAACCGGGGCCGAGGTGTCGAGCGGGGAAAGGCTTTCGCCCGCGGGAGCGGGGCTGGGGAACCCCCTCCTGGTTAGGGAAAGTAGTCGAGAGTGAGAGGGGAGGCGGCAGTACGACCCTCCCTGCTGTGATGGTACAGAGCAATTTTGGGTACACCCCCCCCCAAAAAAAATATCAGCCCAGGCCAGGACGCTGCACCCGCTGGGCTTGTCCCCCAAGAGGGACCTGGAGCCCAGGAAACTTCCCTGGAGCTGGGGAAGGGGCTCCTGGCTGAATGGCGGGTGCTTCGTTTCAGCCTGGGGTGTCTCAGCACTGATGCCTGGGGTGCTTTTGTGCTGAAACTGGGGAGCACTGGTTTCACTGGGAGAGGCTTTGGAAGAGCAGGCGGCTCTGGTCGGCCTCTCTGAGGAGAAAGCTCTGAAGAAAGACTGGAGAAAACAGCGCCTTGGGATCTGTGCCTCAATCAGAGAAGCTCAAAGGACACCAGTCCGACCATTCTCCTCCGCTTGGCCTCGGAACTCGTAAATCTCCAGTTTTCCCGGTGGGTCTGGGAGCTGCCGGACACCCCACCCAGCAGCGGAGGCTGCTCCGGGACCGCCTCCCACCCCGCACCCCTTCCCTCAGCCAGGGCAGGCGGGAGCCTCGTGGCTAAACCCAATCTGCTGCCCTGCACTGGTGGCCCCGAGACCCCCCAAGCACAGTTTGGGGAGGAGATGATCTCTCCAACAACCCAGTGCTTCTTACAAGCACCTCCTACATCAGGGAGAAATTTCTCCCAAGCTCCACACTGTCCCCCCTGGGGTCTGGCTGCTCCATTTCCGAGCTGAGCAGTGTCCAACTCCAGGCTGAGTTACTGGGAGGTTCCCAGTAGCCAGGGTGAAACGCTGCGCTGGGAGAGCTTTTCCAGCACTTTCCTCTCAACCCCACAAGCTCATTCAACAACAACCACCACAGAAAGCAATTAGCCAGTTTCCTAGGCAGGCCGATATGTTAATCAGGCTCCCCAGCGTTCCCTTCCAGTCTGGTAAAAACCAGTCTCGGTGCTAAAAATTCAAGGGATTGCTATGGAAACCCCAGCAGCTGATAACTCATCCTGTCAGCCCCGGAGGCTCCGGGCCGGCCCTGCTCCAGCTCCTGCCGGGCGGGTCCCGACCCCCCGTGCCCGCCGGAGGGGATGGACGGGCTGGGGAGAGGCAGTGAAATATTTATGCGGTGGAGGTGATGTCCCACCCCCCGGGTCTGGAGCCCCCCTTTCCGCCTCCCTCCGCTGCGTTGACACCGGTGATGCTCTTTTTCCCACGCTGAGCGTCACCTTCCCAGATCCCTGGGTCAAACCGAGGGCCCTTCCTGTTAAATTCCTTCGGGATCCTCCGAATCCCCCGCGCTGCCGGAGCTGCTCCCCGGAACACGAGCAATTCCCAGCCTGGGGGTCTCCAGAAGCCCCGAGCCGAGCAGGGGAAGCCCCGTCCCCAGCGCAGCACCGGCCACCCCCACCCCGGGACAGGTACAGGGCAGGTGAGGGGGCGCGGGGCACCTCGGCGCCCCAGCTCTGCCGCTGACGAGGCACCCCCGGGGGTGCCCAACCCAACCGGCTGCGGGGTCCCCGCCGGTGCCCTGTGTCCATCCCGGTGCCTGTGCCCATCCCGGTGCCCTGTGTCCCTCCCGGTGCCCTGCGTCCATCCCCGCCGCGCTCCTCCCGTCCCGCAGAGGGCGCTGCAGCGCCGGCGCCCCCGCCCCGCTCGGACCCGGCCAGCGCATGCGCGGTGCGGGGAGTCTGCGGGGCCGGGACGGGCGGGGGCAGCCGAGCCGCGGCACTGACCGAACGGCCTTGGCACGGGGGACCGGTGCTCGGTTTGACACCGGGCTCTGCCCTACCACCTACGTCCTGGGAGCCGAGAGCCTGGGCTCGTCCCGCCGCTCTGGCGGGGCCGGCGGCGGGGACCCCCTCACTGCTCCGACAGCGGCGGCGGCGCCGTCCGGGCAATCGCCGCCCGCAGCGACCGTACCCACTCCGGTTCCCCGGGCTGGTTCCGGCCCGAATTACCGGCAGCAAGCAGGGTGAATTCTCCCCGCTGTGACCCGGGAGCTGCCGGTCCCAGCTTCCCCCGGAGGCCCCGCTACAGCTCCGGCGAACGGCCACGTGGTGCCGCCGCCGCGGCGGAACAAACCCTCCCAAACCATAGAGCCCGCCGGCGAGTCGCGGGCTAGAGCGGCGCCTCCGCGCATGCGCCCTGGGCGCGCGGTGCGCAGGTGCCGCCCCCCGGCCGGCGCCGGCCTATAAGAGCGGCCGGGTTGACGTCACCGTTCTCTTCCGCCCGCTCTGCGCTCGCCAGCGAGACAGGGCCGCAGCTGCCGCCATTGCTGGACCCCCCCTGCCCCGGAGAATCCGCCGCCATCCGCCACCATGGTGAGTCCCCCGCCTTCCGCCGCCATCCCGGGGAGCCCGGCGGGCACCGCGCTGGCAGCGTCGTAGGGGATGGAGGTCCCGTAGGGGCTGCCGCGAGCGGCCTGTGGAGCCCGCCCGGGCCGCTGCTGAGGGGAGAGGGGTGGGGCTGGGAAGTGGGGCGGGAGGAGGGGGTGACACCGGGGAGACTCGGGGCTGGGTGGTCCGAGGGGTCCGTGCCCACCCTCGTAGGGTTCGGCTCTCCCGGTGCCGCGGCGTTGAGGCTCGGTGACGCCGCGTCTGCCCCGCGGGGAGCGGTGATGTGGCACCGGGGCGGTGTTGACGCCGAGGACGGGCCTTTGCAGCCGCCTTATGTAACGCTGCGGCCCGGGCGGGGACAATGGCAGCGGCACCCGGGGCTGTCAGCGGGGGAAGGGGCCGGTTTGAAGTGTGCGTGAGGGAGGTGTCGCAGGGAACCGTGGATGCTGCGAAGGTGGAGATGGAGCGTTGGGTGCCGGTGCCTGAGGCCAGGGCCCGTGTGCCCGTCACACCTGTGTCCTTGCGGGTGTCGCTGTGGTGCCAGGTAGCTGTGCTGTTTGTTGAGCCTGCTGGAATTGCTGGAGCTGTTTCAACACCCTCCGTGTTTTTCCTTTTTCCCCCCTCCTCCTTCAAGGTGAACTTCACAGTAGACCAGATCCGGGCCATCATGGACAAAAAGGCCAACATCAGGAACATGTCTGTGATCGCCCACGTCGACCACGGCAAATCCACGCTGACTGACTCCCTGGTGTGCAAGGCAGGGATCATCGCCTCGGCCCGCGCCGGGGAGACCCGCTTCACCGACACCAGGAAGGACGAGCAGGAGCGCTGCATCACCATCAAATCCACGTGAGTGCCCTGCAGCCCGCCCCGGCTCTGCGCTCAGGGCAGGCTGGGGGGGTTGGAATCCTGCGCTGCTTTGAGGTGGGATGAAGGAACAGGACGTTGGGGGTTTTTTCTTCTAGTTCAGAAGCTCGTCTCTTGTTCTGAGGATGATGTGAGAGAGTATTGATTGGTTTCTGGTTAATCATCCTCAGCCACTGGGGAGTAGACGTGCAGTGGGAGCCTCAACATTCCGTTTTAGCCCAGGATTGTTAGATGTGGCGTGGAGACCTGTGTGGTACCTTGTGACCTACCTGGTGGCAGTCTGAGGATAATAAGAGTCATGGAAAAGGATCAAAAAGACTATTTGACCTGGTAGAAAAAACTGCTCTGTTTCAGTCCTCAGCTGAAAGAAATGAACTTTTGGGCACATGAAAGTGAAATTCAGATGGGCTGTGACCTGGGAGGTGCGTGGGAAGGGCTGATTTTAGCCTCTGCTCCTGGTTCTCCACCACACTGGCCTTCCAGGAATATGCTCCAGGAAACTCCTCAAGCCTGAGTGTGACTTCTGTGTGGAATAAAAGGCTGTTGCCAAGCATTGGAGTGGGCTAAGGTGGAGATAACAATTGTAATAGTTTTTCTTTTCTTTTAGAGCTATTTCTCTCTTCTACGAGCTCTCTGAAAATGACTTGGCCTTCATCAAGCAGAGCAAAGATGGGTCTGGTTTCTTAATCAACCTGATCGACTCCCCTGGCCACGTGGACTTCTCTTCTGAGGTGACTGCTGCTCTTCGTGTCACTGATGGTGCCCTGGTTGTTGTGGACTGTGTCTCTGGTAAGCCTCTCTGCAGCCTGCAGCCCCTGGAGCCCATGGTGGGGTGGGTCTGGAGAGCCCAGGGGTAACTGTGCTGTGGTTGGCAGGGGTGTGTGTGCAGACAGAGACCGTGCTGCGCCAGGCCATCGCCGAGAGGATCAAACCTGTCCTGATGATGAACAAGATGGACAGAGCACTGCTGGAGCTGCAGCTGGAGCCAGAGGAGCTCTACCAGACCTTCCAGCGCATCGTGGAGAACGTCAACGTCATCATCTCCACCTATGGAGAGGGGGAAAGTGGCCCCATGGGAAATATCATGGTGCGTAGGAGACTGGGTGTTGTGTTTGAAATTATTCCCTTCAGGGATAAGCAGCAGTTGTCTCCTTGGTCATTCCTTCCTTTGCCAAGTGGAGGAGGGGGAGCAGATTGAGGACACCCTTTGTGCCCAGGCTGGGCTGGGGCTCTCACCCCAGGGAAACACTTTCTCTCTTTACCACTGGTACCCTTGTTCTGTGGGGCACCCTCTTACCTCCATGAGGTCTGTGGTGTTGGAGGCCCCCTGCTCATTACCCTTCTTAGTCCTGAAGCTCCATTTTCTCATACTTGAGTGTTGTTTGGGAGGGGATGTGCTGGCTGTAAGAGCTCTGGATGTTCCTCTCTCACTTCTCCTGTCCCTTTCAGATTGATCCTGTGCTGGGCACCGTGGGCTTTGGCTCTGGCCTGCATGGCTGGGCCTTCACCCTCAAGCAGTTTGCTGAGATGTACGTGGCCAAGTTCGCTGCCAAGGGCGACGCGCAGCTGAGTCCGGCCGAGAGGGCCAAGAAGGTCGAGGACATGATGAAGAAGCTGTGGGGAGACAGGTGATATATCAGAGTGTTAGGGGCTGGAAAGAAGCTCTGGAGAGGGCGTCCGAGTCCCCAAGCCAGAGCAGGGGCACCCAGGGCAGCCCACACAGGAACAGATCCAGGTGGGGTTGGAAAGTCTCCAGAGGAGACTCCACAGCCTCTCTGGGGTGTCTCCAATGCTCCACAGCTCTCACAGTGCAGAAGTTCTTCCTCCAGTTGAGGTGGAACCCCCTGTGCTCCAGCTTGGATCCACTGCCCCTCGTCCTGTCACAGGCACCAGTGACAAGAGGCTGTCCCTGCCTTGCTGACACCAGCCCTTGGGGATTTATGGACATTCACTAGATCCCCTCTGAGCCTTTTCCAGCATAAACATCCCCAGGTGCAGCTCCTAGGTTTTGTTCTGGATCAGTTCAGTGTGGCTGCATCCTGAGAGAAGATGGGTGAGGAGGGAGGGTTTGGTCACACTGCTCACGGCCTCGTCTCGGGGACTTGGCTCACGTGTGGGCAAAAGAACAGTTGGAAACACAAATAAATGGGTACAGGTGGCACATCAGCAGGAGCTCTGAAAGCTGGAGAGTGGTGGGAGAAGGTCTCAAGATGATCCTTGGCAGCAGTTCTTTCTTCTGGCCTGAGCCACACATCTGCAGCTGAACTGAGCATTGATACTGGACTCAATTCTTTCTCTAGATACTTTGATCCTGCTACTGGCAAATTCAGTAAATCAGCCACCAGCCCTGATGGAAAGAAACTGCCCAGGACCTTCTGCCAGCTCATCCTTGACCCCATCTTCAAGGTGAGTCCCTTTGTGGGTGCCAACACTCTGGTCCAGCTACAGTGCATGATGATGGAAAATTTCTTCACTTTGACCTGACTTGTCTGCTTGAAGAAATTTAACAATCTGATACTTCTGATTAGTCCAGGTGGGTGGGGAGGCTGGTGGTGGGTGCTGTGCAGGCAGGTCGGTCTGTGTCTGACCCCCTGTGTGGGTTCAGAGGGATCATGAGCAGGAACAGAGATGTTCATGGAGCTGCTTCAAACTGGGTCACCGGTGACACTGGCTGCTGCTGTTGCAGGTTTTTGATGCAATCATGAACTTCAAGAAGGAGGAGGCAGCTAAACTGATTGAGAAGCTGGACATCAAGCTTGACAGTGAGGATAAGGACAAGGAGGGCAAACCCCTGCTGAAGGTGAGGGTGGTCTGTGAGGAGGAGAGGAGTTGGTTGTGCCTCTTCAACTTAGAGCAGCTCCGACTCCTGCTTGGGAAGGAGGGTTCTGGTGGGGGTTGGAGGTGTTTGGGATCAGTGCCCACTTGGGAGCAATCTGCCTGGGTCCAACTGCTCTGCTCCCTGCCCAGGCCGTGATGAGGCGGTGGCTGCCTGCTGGAGATGCCCTGCTGCAGATGATCACCATCCACCTGCCTTCTCCTGTCACAGCCCAGAAGTACCGCTGCGAGCTGCTCTACGAGGGACCCCCTGATGATGAGGCTGCCATAGGTAGGATGAGCTGCTGCTCACCTGTAGCCACCTTGTTCTCCCAGTCTGCAACTCGGGGGCTGCTCTTGGTCCTGGGTCTTTCATACTGTGGATCCACCAAGCTGAAGAGCTTTGCTCTGGAGGATTGAGCTGCTCATTAACAGGACAGCAGCCAGGATTTGGTCTGAGCCTGTGTTCAGTAAAGCATCCACCAGTGGTGACTTGTCCCTCTGGTGACATGTCCCAGCAGACTGGGACAGCAGTAGGTGGTGGTCTCGTTGGGATTTGGGTTGGTGGGGGAACAGGCCACATGCACCCAGTGCTGGAAGTGGTGCTGAACTACATTGTCTCCTAGGTATCAAGAACTGTGACCCCAAAGGGCCCCTGATGATGTACATCTCTAAAATGGTGCCAACCTCTGACAAGGGCCGTTTCTACGCCTTCGGACGCGTCTTCTCCGGTCTTGTCTCAACTGGCTTGAAAGTCAGAATCATGGGACCAAACTACACCCCTGGCAAGAAGGAGGATCTGTACCTGAAGCCAATTCAAAGGTCAGTCCTGACTGGGATGTCCTTTTGAGGTTCAGATTTGCAGTTCTACAGCTGTCTGGGATCTCTTGAGGCCAAAGCAGAGCACCTGGTCATGGATTTCTGAGCTCCAGGATGGAGTCTGGTGGAACCTTCTCCTCCCAAGTTCCTGAAATCAATGTCTTCTTTCTCCAGGACCATTCTGATGATGGGTCGTTATGTGGAGCCCATTGAGGACGTGCCTTGTGGAAACATTGTCGGTCTGGTTGGTGTCGACCAGTTCCTTGTGAAGACTGGAACCATCACCACCTTCGAGCACGCCCACAACATGAGGGTCATGAAGTTCAGCGTCAGCCCCGTCGTGCGTGTGGCTGTGGAAGCCAAGAACCCAGCTGACCTGCCCAAGCTGGTGGAGGGGCTGAAACGTCTCGCCAAGTCCGACCCCATGGTGCAGGTGAATGTCCCAAATGTCCCAAGGACAGTAGTAATAGAATCCTAGAATGATCAGGGTTGGAAGGGAACTTAAAGCTGATCCAGTTCCCAACGCCCTGCCATGGCAGGGACACCTCCCACTAGAGCAGGTTGCTCAGAGCCCCATCCAGCCTGGCCTGAGAAACTGCCAAGGATGGGGCTGCCCCCACCTCTCTGGGCACCCTGGGCCAGGGTCTCACCACCCTCCTGCGGAAGAAATTCCTACTCATGGCTGATCTGAATCCACCCAGCTCTAGTTTTGATCCATTCCCTCCTGTCCTGTCACCACCCAGCAGCCTAAAAAATCCCTCCCCAGCCTTCCTGGAGCCCCTTCAGAATATGGAAGCCACAAAAAGGTCTCCCTGGAGCCTTCTCCAGATGGGTGGTCCTGCTGGCACAGGAGGCTTCAGCTGTTAGGGTTGTAGTGGGAATAGAATCATAAATCATTCAGGCTGGAAAAGACCCTTGGGATCATCCAGTCCAACCATTAACTCTACTCTACAAAGTTCACCCCTAAGCCATGTCCCTCAAAACCACATCCAGATGCCCCTTAAACACATCCAGGGCTGGTGACATCACCTCCCTGGACAGCCTGTGCCAGTGTCTGAATATGTCAGTGTGTGGGTGCTGGCAGAGAAAAGGCTGTGAGCAAGGTGTTGGTGCCCACTGCTGGCAGAGTGGGCAGGAACATTGTGTTTCACTTGGGGCTGCTGAGTCATCCTCAAACTGGTGGATTGAGCATCTGAAAGTAGCTGGTGCTGTGAGTCAGAGGCAAGCAGCAGAGTCTCCAGTGGCTGTTGTGGGAGCTGTTGTGGTCACAGCCTCACCTGCCACATCCACGCTCTTTGCAGTGCATCATTGAAGAGTCTGGGGAGCACATCATCGCTGGTGCTGGGGAGCTGCACCTGGAGATCTGCCTGAAGGACCTGGAGGAGGACCACGCCTGCATTCCCATTAAGGTAGAGGGGCTGCAGCAGCACACGGGGGTGTCTGGGGAGCCCTGCTGGGCTTGGCCCCTCCCTCCTCACTCCTCTTGTCGTGGCAGAAATCGGATCCCGTCGTGTCCTATCGCGAGACGGTGAGCGAGGAGTCCAACGTGATGTGCCTTTCCAAGTCCCCCAACAAACACAACAGGCTGTACATGAAGGCCAGGCCCTTCCCGGACGGGCTGGCTGAGGACATCGACAAGGGGGAGGTGTCAGCTCGCCAGGAGCTGAAGCAGCGGGCACGGTACCTGGCAGAGAAGTACGAGTGGGATGTCACCGAGGCCAGGAAGATCTGGTGCTTTGGCCCCGATGGCACCGGCCCCAACATCCTCACTGACATCACCAAGGGCGTGCAGTACCTCAACGAGATCAAGGACAGCGTGGTGGCCGGGTTCCAGTGGGCCACAAAGGAGGTGAGTGGGCTCACCGGGGGGGGTCACTGGAGTAGGTTGTGTGTCATGGGGGGGAAAAATATCTTAGTGCAGCGTGTCTTGATCAGAAGTATCTTGTAGAAAATGAGGTGCTGGGAGAAGCTTCAGTGAGGACCTGACCTTGTTTACCTCAAATATTTTGAGGACTAGCCAAGAGATGATTCCAGAACATGCAGTTGAGTTGACACTGGAGATAACAGGAGAGGGCTTTCTCCTGTGTACTTTAAACTCCCTTTCAGTCAGACAATCATGGAATCATAGAATGGTGGGGGTTGGAAGGGAGCTCTGGAGATCATAGAGTCCAACCCCCTGCCAGAGCAGGGGCACCCAGGGCAGCCCACACAGGAACAGATCTGAGGAGTTTGGAATCTCTCCAGAGGAGACTCCACAGCCTCTCTGGGCAGCCTGTGCCAGGCTCTGTCATCCTCAGAGGGAAGAAGTTTTCCCTCATGTTGAGGTGGAATTTTGTGTTTCACCCTGTGCCCATTGCCCCTTGCCCTACCCCAGGGCACCACTGACTGGATCCTGGCCCCTTCTCCTTGCCCCCCACCCTGCAGAGATTTATAACCATTGCTCAGATCCACTCTCGGGCTTCTCCAGGCTCAACAATCTGCTTTTAGCCTTCTTGCTCTAGAACCTGGTTAAGGTCCCCACCATGGGACTGGACCCTCTTGAGAGGGCCCCCCCCACTTTGCCCTGCCCCGGGCTGACGGCCTGCTCTACTTTCCCAGGGGGTGCTGTGTGAGGAGAACATGCGTGCGGTGCGTTTCGACGTGCACGATGTCACCCTGCACGCTGATGCCATCCACCGTGGGGGTGGACAGATCATTCCCACGGCCAGGAGATGCCTCTATGCCTGTGTCCTCACTGCTCAGCCCCGCCTCATGGAGCCCATCTACCTGGTGGAAATCCAGGTGAGGAATCTCGGAATGTTCTGGGTGAAGGTGGCACAGGTAGGATGGTTTGGAGTCCTGATCCCCCCTCTCTCTGTCTCTGCCAGTGTCCAGAGCAGGTGGTGGGTGGCATCTATGGAGTGCTGAACAGGAAGCGTGGCCACGTCTTCGAGGAGACCCAGGTGGCTGGTACCCCCATGTTTGTGGTCAAGGCCTATCTGCCTGTCAATGAGTCCTTTGGTGAGTGCTGGGGCAGCTCCTGAGACTGATGCCAACCCTGGGGAGGGAGGAGACCTTGGTGTCCAGCTGTCTGACTGCAAGGAAGGGTGGAAAAGAACTTTCAGATCAAGTCCAACTGTTACCCAGCAGTGCCAGGGCACCACTGACCCATGTCCTTCAGCACCACAGCTCCAGGGCTTGGAAACCCCTCCAGGGATCACTGGGACTCCCTGGGCAGCCTGGGACAGCCCTGGACAGCCATGGAGGGGAGGAAATTGTTCCTCAGCTCCAAACTAAACCAAGGGTGACAAAAGGGCAACATTTCCTCTTGTCTAGTGTCTCCTTTATGAGTAGAGACCTCCCCTGGGACGGTGCCAGGGATGGGGCAGCCACCACTTCTCTGGGCAGCCTGGGCCAGGCTCTCACCACCCTCAGCACCAACAATTCCTCCCTCCTCTCCAGCCTAAATCTCCCTCTGTTTAGTTTAAACCATCACCCCATGTCCTGTTCCACCAGGCCTTGCTCACCCCTGTTCCTGATGGGGATCTTTGTTCCACACCCCCTTCCATGCAGTAGGGTCTCCCTGGAGCCTTCTCTCCCCAGCACTGCAGTTACCATCTCTGCTCCCCATTGCCACGGCTGCAGTGACCATCTCCGGAGCTGCCCCTTCCTCTTCCTCACCCCTTCTCTTCCTCGCAGGTTTCACAGCAGATCTGAGGTCCAACACGGGGGGCCAGGCTTTCCCCCAGTGCGTGTTCGACCACTGGCAGATCCTGCCCGGGGACCCCTTTGACAGCGCCAGCCGCCCCTGCCAGGTGGTGGCCGAGACCCGCAAGCGCAAGGGGCTGAAGGAGGGAATCCCGGCCCTGGACAACTTCCTGGACAAGCTCTAATCCAGCCTCTTGGACTCTTGAAGGGGAGCGTGTGTGTGTGTGTGTTGGGGTGGGGGAGGGAGGGGAGAGAAACCAATTAATTAATTAGCGTTAATGCCCATGCCAAGGGGTGTAGCCACGCCCATGACCCCACCATCTGCGCATCGTCGGTAGCCACTTGAGGTGTTTAAAATGAGGAGAGAAAACCAATTGGAGCAGCCTTAGAGGTCTCGTGTTGCACATGACTCATCTCTGCCATTGTAACTAAACCATTCCCACCAGATTTGCCGGTTCTGTATTTATTGGACTCGGAAAGGTTGAGGTGAAGGGGGGGGGAGGAGAGAGGGACTTGCTCGTTTCTCCCCCTGCCGCACTGGGGTGAATCCACAGGCAAAACAAAACCAACGAGAGGAGGGGAGGTGCCCGCCCGCCGTGTGAGTCGTGCCCATCGCCGCCTGTATTAGTGCCACTGGAATGAATTAATTAAAAAAGAAAAAAAACAGCACAAAGCGCGGGAAAGTGTGGATCTGTCACGTGCGCGGGAGGGCGCGAGGGAGCCGCGAGAGCGCCCCCCGTGGGCGGGAGGACAGGGGAGGGAGTGGGCGGGGCGATGCCAGCGCGGGAGGTGCCTCCTCCCCTCCCATTGGCTCCGCCCAGAGCGGGAGGCACCTCTTCCGCTCTCATTGGCTCCGCCCTGCGCGTGGGGGTGTCGCTCTCCGGGTGGGCGGGGCCCCGGCAGTGCTGGAATGCGGCGGAGGCGACGCGGGCGGCGGCGGGCCCAGGTTTTGGGGGGGATGCGGGGTTTTATGGGATGTGGGGGCTGTGGGGCTGGGATGGGGGGGAAGAGGGGGTTTGGAGCTTTGTGGGGGCGGGAGAAGCGGGGTCGGGGTGAAGTGCGGGGGTGGGGAGGGGTGTGAGTCCTGGGGGGTGCGTGAGAGGCCGGAGTAGCAGGAAGGGGCAGAGGGTGTGGGC
>JAOEGS010012865.1:0-11582 GCA_025447755.1 Corythornis vintsioides | reverse complement strand
CTATTAAACTTTAAGGTGACTTGAGGAATTTTTTGTCTTGGGGCCACAGAGCCTAAAGCCCTATCCCTTTCAAGCTGGCCAGTGTTTTTCAGTAGAATTCCAAGGGACTATAAATTACCCTTTCCATATTTAATGTGTTTAAGGCTTGTTGGTAAAGCCTCCAACAGTATAAACTGTATTACATAACAGTGGAAATTACCAAGTAGTCTGAAATTATTCCTGTGCTTTCATGTTTCCTCCTTTGTGTTCATGCTGTGGTGTGACCAAAGACACCTCAGCTCATCTCAGCAAGAACTCACGATTTTTACCCCAGTTATGGGCCTTGCTGATGCATCACTGCCTTGTGTCCTTAAATTGGCATTTCATCCCTAGGTAGCTGTGAAGACCCTCCAGATGTGTTCAATGCTGTCAAAGCAAGACTTGCTGGCAATCTGTTCCCTGTGGACACTGTTGTTACCTACGAGTGCAGGGAGGGCTACCAGTTCAGCCAGGGAGAAACCACTCAGCACATCAAGTGCCTGTCAGATTTTACATGGTCTGAAACTCCACAGCCTTGTGCAAGTAAGTGCACGATCCTTTCACTTTATTCCCTTTGTGATTTGGCAAAGTGAGTGCTGAAGGAAGAAGCTGCACGTGGTCTGCTGTGGAAGGGGGCTCTGGGTGCCCAGCATGACCTGTCTGCTCTTCGCTATGACTTGAACTCAGATTTATTCCCCAGCCCTGGAGCTTTCTCAGCTGTATTTACCAGCTCTGCCTTCTAGTGCCTTGAACCCCTGGAGCTTTGAGATCCCCGTGCTCTGTCCAAAGGGAGGCTGCAGTTGCTGAGTCCCTTGCAAACACCCCATGCCCAGAGATGGTGCTGGGGCAGAGTTAGTGCTGTGTTGTGTCTTTGTCTTACAAAGTGCTGGTGGCTGTGTTTGAAATGCAGCTGCTGTCACCCAGATGCCTCTGCTGTGGCTTCACACTTGCTAATTTTTGCTGTTTCTCAGGAATTCCCTGCCCAAATCCAGACATCAGGAACGGACATCCCTCACATCTGTGGGAAGGGAAAGACAAATATGTGTATGGAGACAGCCTGACAGTGAGGTGTAATGATGGCTATGCTTTCAGAGGTCACAGCAATAGCATTGTCCTTCACTGCACCAGTGATGGTAGCTGGGATCCACCAGTACCAGAGTGCACTCAAGGTGGGTGAGAGCTGGTGAAGCTCGTTGGCTTGATGAGTGTTTCTTTTTGACTGTAGAAGTTTGGGTCTCTCTGTGCTGTGTATTTGCCCACTGACATTCACAGAAAAATCTTCATGAAGCCTTCAATAATGGTAGTATTAGCCAAGGAGAATTTTGCTCCCTGTATCCTTGCCAGATCCCCTCCCTTCTGTGTTAACTTGGAAGAAATAGGCAGCAAACAAAAAGTCCAGATGGATCCTTGTGTTGCCTGAAGATTTCTGTAGAAAAATCCCAGGGGTATGGGTTTGGCGTGGGGCTGAGCTAGTGTCTGTGAGGTGGGATGCAAAAGGTTGGTTGTTGGTAGCTTTGAGAGCCTTAGGAAGTGAAGTTCCTAAGAAGCCTGGGAGACATTTACCCAGCTGGAAGGGGATGTGGTTTGTGCTTTGCACAGCAGCTGGGCTGGTTTGCTGAAGTGAGGCTTGCGAGCAGAGGATGTTCTCAGTGCATTTCCCCTCTTAGAAGAAAATGCAACAGCATAAATAACTGATACTGCTGATACTAATAAACACTGGGGCCATGTCAGTGAGCTGCTGGAAGCAGCCTGAGCCCAAAACTCAGAGAAACCCATCTGACTCTGGTGGTGCCAGTTGCCCTGAGGGGAGGCTCAGTTGGACATGGACCCAGCTCTGCATCTTGTGCCTTTCCCAACAGTAGAACCTGACTGTAGAAGCAGAAACTCCTTTAGAGTTACAATGGAGGCACTGAGACCTGCGTCTGGATGATTGTCACCTTTTTTCCCCAAGGCTCAGATGTTCTTGGTAACAATTTTCTCCATAGAAAACACCTTCCCTGGAGTTCTGTCTGAAAATATAAGCCATCCTTTATTTTCTACTGTTTCTAGAACCTCGTTGCCCAAAACCAGATATTACTCATGGAAGAGAGGTTTATAAAAACCAGAATGGCTATATAGTTGGGACCCGACTGCATCTGGAATGTGATACAGGCTATATCCTCAGGGGCTGGGACTCAACTGAGTGTCAGGCTGATGGCATCTGGAATCCCCCCTTACCATTCTGTGATAAAGGTACGTGTGGCACAGTGCAGAGAAGAAACCTTGTGCATCTGTGTTCAGAAAGGACAGTCAGTAGGTGACCTGCCCTCAGCATCTGCTGCTGGGGAATGGGACAGTGATCACCAGCTCTGAAGCATTGACATGTCCTCTACTAGAGGTAAGTCCTAGGTGGGAGCTGAGCAAGAGGTGGGAGCTTTGAGCTGATACAAGAGGCAAGAAGCCAAGGAGCAACTTCATGTGAATTTGCTGTGCTAAAAATGTGAAGTTAACTCTTGTACAGAATTCCCAGAAGTTATTTCAGTTATCACCTGAACATGATAATTGTGCATTTCTTGTCTTACCAACTCCCTTTATTCCACAGCCTGTGGTCCCCCTCCCAAAATCACCCATGGGAAGCACTCTGGCTCAGGGCCAAAGTTTCCCTATGGCACAAAGGTGACCTACAGCTGCGTTGAGGGGCTGTCCCTCATTGGGGACGAGTCCATCTACTGCACCTCTGATGATGGTGTGAACCTGGTGTGGAGTGGACCTGCCCCAGAGTGCAAGCGTGAGTCAATTCTCCTGCACGGGATCAGATAGAATCCAGAACCTGGGTACAATCAGAGAATCATAGATATTAGGGGTTGGAAGGGACCTAGAAGATCATCTATTCCAACCCCTGTGCCAGAGCAGGGTCTCCTAGACCAAGTCACCCAGGAATAGATCCAGGCAGGTCTGGAATGTCTCCAGAGATGGAGACCCCACAACAATGCCAGGGCTAAGCCCCAGCCCCAGGAGCTGGCTCAGGAGCTCCAAACCCAAAGTGTTTTCATGACCATGCAGCTCCTCTGGCTCCTGGGTGAAGGTCTCAGCACCACAATGAGCTGCTCAGTAATGCCAGGGACTGGAGGCGGGGGGTTTCCATGGGGGCTGCTGCAGGGAGCTGGGGGTCAAAACTGATGCAGAGAACAGTAGGAAGAGAGACTCTGACCCGATTCCCCATCATCCCTGGGGAAGGGCAGCAGCCCAACCCCCTGCTCTGTTCCTGCAGTGGTTCGGTGCCCCAGGCCCACAGTGGAGAGGGGTAGGATGACTCCCCAGAGGATCACCTTTCCCTACGGGACCACCGTGCAGATCTCCTGTGATGAAGGCTTTGTGCTGCGTGGCAACGCTGAGAGCAGGTGCCAGGCTGACAGCACCTGGCACCCTCCCCTGCCTACCTGCCAGCCAGGTGGGTGCCAGACCCGGGCAGATGCTCCACATCCTGTTGTCACAGGCTGGGGGGTGCAGCTCCTTTGAATCAGCAGCAGCAGGTAGAATTTTCAGGCTTTTTCTCCTCTGTCATGCATTCTTCTTTCAGTTCGGTGTTCCCGACCCACAGGAGAGGAGGACCTAGTGGTTTACTCTCCTAAATTATGGTATGAGGTGAATGAAACTCTGTCCTTCTACTGCAAACCTGATGGCTCTTACTCAAAAACTTCAAAGTCTGCCTGCTCAGCCAATGGCACTTGGATCCCACCGCCCACGTGTGTAAGTACCACATGGGATGCAGGGGCTGCAATAGGAGGGGGATGCTCAGGACCTCCAACTCTGAAGCATCCTCACACCCTCTGTCTTTGTTTTGGTTCTTTTAAAGAAAAAGCATCTTGTATGTGAGAAGATTCTTCGAAACAGGGAAACTTTCCAGTGTGGAATTCCTCTGACAGAACTGAAAACTTTGCTGGAAGTCCAGAAATTGTCCCTGGAAGTTGATAAGCTGCTAAAGGGCACGGCATATGGCTGACTGTCATCAGTGATGTGTTAAGAACTGTCCTCTTTGCATGTTGAATAATCATTCTGACAGAGGATTTTTATGACTTCATGATTCCTGCCAATACTTCAGTAGCCATAACAAAAAATCTCAGTCAGCTAAGGAACAGATTGGGTCCCATAGGGAGTCAGAAAGTGACAATTTCTGGCTCCTTCTGTTCCAGCTCACTGGCTTAGGTTGTACATCACTTCATACATGCTAAAGCTTTACACTTAGATATGTTTGTAACACTGGCAAGTGCACGGTTAGAAAGGAGCTGAGGAGAAAGTCAGTTTTCTCTTGAGCTGAGCAGGTGCTCTACAGATGGGCATGAGCACGGGGAGAACCAGCAGCCCACACTCACCCCACCACTGCTGCACCCCTTCAGCTGCCATTCAGTACCACCCACTGCTACTCTCTTCTTGCATTCATTATTGTGAACAAACACTGAACTGCCTAATTAACTGTGATCTCCAGAGCAGGTGCAAGGAAAGAAACTTCAAAGCCTGTCTTCTAGTGAAACCAACTCACCAGTTTTTCTTCCCAAGCAGGACAGATGTGTCTGAGGCCATGGCAGTGCCTCTCAGAGCATCTCTCTCTGGGAACTTGTTGGAAATAAGTGTAAAAAGAGAAGCAGATTAATTTTTTTTCTGCAACATCCAGTAAAGGGGAAGTGCCCTGTTAGTGTACATCTTGTGATCAGACTGGTGCTCCTTCCCCAGTGCTTCTGCACCCCAAGGTTATAATAAAGCTGTGATGGTAATGACAGCTGTGTCTGGCTATTAGTAATTCTGTCCTGTCTATGGTAAAGGGAAGAGGTGCTTCAAGAACCAGTCCTGGTTAGGCACAGAGGGCTGCTGTTCCCCAGGGGCATTTCAGGGAGGTGTTTGCATGGCAGCCTGACCCGCACCTGCTACAGAACTGAGGTCAGGATGCTGCTGAGTGGTTCTAGCTGTAAAATAGCTTTATTCCCACTGGGGAAGAAGGCAGAGCAGTGTTACCTCCCACGGGACATCCTGGCTGGAGAGTTCAGGAGGGCAGCCCTTGCCTTGGGCAGGTCAGAAGGGCTGGGGGGTGGTTTGTCTGTCTTGTCTCCAACTTCCCTCCGCTGCTTCCCCTTCCCCAGTGGGTTTCAGCAGGGACAGGCTCTTGCCTTCCCACAGATCCCTGCACCATGCTCCTAGTAGCTGTGGTGCTTGTGCTGCAGCTGGCCAGGAGTCTGGGTGAGTGTTGTTCCCTTGCTCATTTTCTATGCTTTTGGGGCTCAGCTTTGCTTATGGATCAAATCTGTAATAACCAGGTTAGTAAAGTTCAGCAGGAGACCTTCCCTGGGCTGAAGTCACTGGTAACTTCTCTCTGTCTGTGATATTCTTGTCAGCATGACCTGAGATTAGTGGCTGCTGCTTCTTGCCCATTTCTCCTCTTTAGCTGCAGCTCTAGATATATGCAAAAGTGCTTGTCAGAAATCTTACATTGGGATGTGGTTACCCCCGGGACTGGTGCTGAGTACAGCTGGCTCAGAGGCTACGGGCTTGTCCTGGGGCAGCCCAGGGCCAGGTCTCTTGTCTGCAGAACTTCTGGTCTGGTGTTCAGAACTTGTGCCACACGGAGTCCATCATCCTTTGCCTCAGTCATCTGTGTGGTAGCTGAGAGGTTGTTAGCAGGGTTGGAGGATGTCTTCACAGTCTGAGGATGGTGGGGAGATGGGGAGAGCCAATTAGACAGGTACGAGTTTTTTACCATTTAATTACAAAAGTCACTGTAAGCAATTTGTGTGGTGTTAGGAACAAGGTTGATGCTTGAGCCCTGTAGACATGCTGGAGACAGCTGGTGCATTGCCACTCATCCCGTAGGCTGGCTTCAGAACAGAACCTGGAGCTTGCTGACTGTCTCTAGAAAGAGGAATAACTCACTTTCTGAGTGGAAGCTGACAAGCTTCTTTGAAAACATGCCTTTTGAGAAACTTCTCCAGCGCTGACAGCAGCCTCAGCACCTCCCTGCAGAGGCAGCTGCTGCCCCCCAGCGGCCGGCACCGGCTTTACACTTTATTTGTGCTTTAAATTGATTTATTTACTCTTTCCTCATTCATTTTCCAAATCCAGACATTCCCAGGGGGTGCCAATACCCAAGCTGGAGCATGGAGAAGACGCAGTCAAGTTACAAAGATGTTCTTCCCGTGGGTATGGGTGTCCAGGGCAGTGTCGCCAACTATTCTCTGGTGTGATGTGGGAGTGACAGTGCCCAGGGTGCTGCTGTACCTGGGTGTGAACAGGGTATGACTGTTGCACAGGCACACTGCCTTGGTGACCTGCCAGTGACTGGTGTAAGACAGCAGGAGATCCCAACTGCTTTTAGGTTAGTTTTCCCTGTTACTGCAGTTTTGTGACCAGCTCCAAAGTTTTTCTCAGGCAAGGTACAGTAGCTGGACAAGGAAGTTTCTTGTTGGGACATGGGTGCTGTACGTGTGTGGCAGAGGTTGTGCAGCTGTTGGAGAGCCTCTTGTTTATTGTAAAGCTGGAGTGGGGGGCTGCCAGCACCCTGGAGTCCCCCAGATCTGGGCATGCAGGTGTCTTACTGCATCCACTATGAGAAAAGGGCAGAAAGAGCGTTTGGTTGTGTGAAAAGCTCCACAATTGGAGTCCTCCTGATGATGGCTGCTCAAAGATGCTCATTAGCCCCTTACCTCTGTCTCAGTCGCTGCCTGTGTTCCATTGATTTGTCTTCTCCTCCCAGCCAGAGCTGGGGTGACAGTTCAGTCGCCACAGCAGAACATCCCTGACAAGCCTTGTTTTTTGGTGATCCACAGAGGTTCAGTGTCCCATCCCAGATATTCCACATGGGCAGTTGATACCCGCCCAGAACTTCAACTTTGGCAGCACGGCCACGCTGGAGTGCGAGGCTGGCTACGTCCCCGTGCGTTTGCTCACCACCGTGCGGTGCCTGGACAATGGCAGATGGTACCCCCGCGTGCCCGCCTGCATCCTAGGTACTCACAGATCTCTTTTCCTCTTACCTTGGCTTCCAGGGGTACTCACCTGCTTGGATTTCACTAGAAGTCCGTGCAGTGTTTGTAGGAGAATGAGTGGAGGGTGGGAATCCCAGTGAGCTACACTGGTATTTGGTGGTGTGATTCCCCCCGGCTCTTCCATCATCCCTGGGTACTGTGGCAGGGCTGTCCAGTTTAGATTGCCCTGCCTTATTGCAGGGTACATCCAACAGGATGCAAAAGTCTACAAAAGACTTTCATTAGATTCACATCATTTGGTGAATTTGCCACTACTATTTATGTTTTTTTTCAGTTCAGTTCATCCTTCCCCCCCCCTCCCCCAATACTTAATAGGGTGCCCAGAGAGGTGGCCTCTGCCTCATCCCTGGCACCATCCCAGGTGAGGTTGGCAGGAGCTCTGAGCACCGTGCTGTAGTTGCAGGTGTCCCTGCTCCCTGCAGGGGGATTGGAATGGATGAGTTTGAAAGTTCCCTTCCTACCCAAACCAGGGCAGACTGGGCTCCCCCAGAGTCAGGGCTCAGCAGGTCCTTCCAGCTCTGAGGGTCCATGTCATCCTCTGCTCCACCACCAGGTCACTGTTCCTATCCTCCCACTGTGGACCACACGGAGAGAAACCCTCAGCGAGAGTTTCCAGTTGGGACAGTCGTGACCTACGTCTGCAGACCCGGATACACTTTGATTCCTGAAGTCTCTCCAACAACTACTTGCCTTAAAAATCTTACATGGTCCGTGGTGCCAAAGCTTTGCCAGCGTAAGTACAACCTGTCCTTTGCTTTCCCAGCCAGGCAGCAATTTAATGGTATGGAAATAACTTCATTTTCAGAATGCCCTCTAGAGCTGCTGTGCCCTGAGAACTTTATCGAGCGGTGCCTTGTCTCTCACTGCCAATAATTTTGCTGCTCAAAGGGTAGCACGGCTGAAAAGAAAGAGCTGCAGCTCAGGCTGGTTGTTGAGCTGTTCAAACAAGGATGCAGTGATGCAGCTGGTAATGGGATAACCCTTCTGCACCATCTATAGCTCATTACAGAGCTCAGATCATTTTGTTTCCCAAGAGAGGTGGTGGTGGTTATCACACAGTTCAAATCCCTGAATCCTCCAGCTCTGGTTAGAGATGTTTTGTCAGCATTAACCAGCCTCCTGGCAGGTTCTCTGGGTCAGCCCATGGGAAAACACCCCTGTGTGAGTGTCTCCTGCTCCCCCTCCCGACACAAACCACTGAAGCTCTTTGTGTTGCTGGTGTTCCTCAGAGGTGCAGTGTCCCAGACCAGTTATCCACCACGGGCGAGAGGTCAGCCTCAGGAGAGACGAATACACCTTTGGGCACCAGGTGGAATTTCAGTGTGACCTTGGCCATGTGTTGAGGGGCAGCCAGAGGACCCACTGCAGGTCTGATGGGACATGGAACCCCCCTGTGCCCTACTGTGACAAGGGTGAGTGTGACTGGTTTGGGTGTTGGGAACCATCTCAGCAGCAGGCAGGACCAACAGTGAGAAAATCTTGTAACCTGAGCATCCCTTCTCTGACAAGGTGGTATTAGGAGAAGAGATCCAAGTCACAGAATTAAATGGTTTTAATTCTTTCATCTTCTATCAAAACAGTAATTGATTAAATGTGATGAGTAATGGGACTCCCAGACAGTTCTCAAAGGACTGTCCAAGGGGTTTATGATACGATTTCCTGATCCCAGTTCATGAGCAGGATTGTTTATGATGGAAAAGAGGAAGGGAGAAGGAAAGGTTGGCTGAAGGGTGAGGGGACAGAATAACAGAGGCCAGGCTGATGGGTGGGGGATGTTTCATGGGAACCCCAGTAGAGCCAGGGCCAAAGCCAGCAAGAAGAGAGGAGGATTTAGAGGAGAATAACCTGAGAACTGATTTCTCCTGTTGCTTCCTTGCACTTCTGTCTCTGTGACCGAATTAATAAAATCTTATTTTTTCCTCTCTATTCTCTCAGTTTGTGGTCCCCCTCCAAAAATCACCAACGGGCAGCACTCCAGCTTGACAACAGAGCAATTCCCCTATGGCTCAGAAGTCAAATACCGCTGCATCCAGGGACTGTCCCTCATTGGGGATGAGTCCATCTACTGCACCTCTGACAACGGGGTGAACCTGACATGGAGTGGACCTGCCCCGGAGTGCAAGCGTGAGTTGTTTCTCCTGCACGGGATCAGATAAAAGCCAGGTCCTGGGTACAATGCCAGGGCTAAGCCCCAGCCCCAGGAGCTGGCTCCAGGAGTTCCAAACCTTTGGTGTTTTCATGACCATGCAGCTCCTCTGGCTCCTGGGTGAAGGTCTCAGCACCACAATGAGCTGCTCAGTAATGCCAGGGACTGGAGGCGGGGGGTTTCCATGGGGGCTGCTGCAGGGAGCTGGGGGTCAAAACTGATGCAGAGAACAGTAGGAAGAGAGACTCTGACCCGATTCCCCATCATCCCTGGGGAAGGGCAGCAGCCCAACCCCCTGCTCTGTTCCTGCAGTGGTTCGGTGCCCCAGGCCCACAGTGGAGAGGGGTAGGATGACTCCCCAGAGGATCACCTTTCCCTACGGGACCACCGTGCAGATCTCCTGTGATGAAGGCTTTGTGCTGCGTGGCAACGCTGAGAGCAGGTGCCAGGCTGACAGCACCTGGCACCCTCCCCTGCCTACCTGCCAGCCAGGTGGGTGCCAGCTGGGAGCTGAGCCTGAGGCCTCTGCAATGGTGCAGAGGGGTTGTCTGTGTCTGTCATCAGGGCTCCCCTTGTGTCTTCCCCTCTGTGAAGCAGAAACTCTTCCTAAAGCTGATGCTTATGAGGCAATAAATGATTTTTTCTTCACAGCCTCATATAAGAGAAGCTCTAAGACAGGTCAGGAGGCACCACTGTTACTGACTTTCTCTTCTGTGCACAGCCTCACTGACAAATGTCAGACATTTCTGCAGCCTCTTGCGTGGGAATGCCTGAACTGAGATGCCATCAGTAAACAGCAAATGCCTAACACCTCTCAGGACTGTTCTGACCTTCACACTCCCCTCTTGAAGGGCCCTGGGGAAGCAGCTTTGCTTTAATGTTTGACTTGACAGCTTCACACAGTTTACCTGCACCAGCTCAGTCTTCACAAACCGTGCAGTTTTTTTCCTACCCACTTGACAATGACCCTCTTGTTGAGCTGTGGGTTTTCCTTTCAGTTCTGTGTCCCCAACCACAAGTGGCCAATGGAAGACTGAAAAACACTTTGGAAGGTAAAATGTGGTACCAAGCAAATGAGACTGTTACTCTTGAATGTCTACCTGGGTACCACTTCTCAGATGAAGGAGACGTGGCTTTAGAAGACTCTTGGACAGCCACATGCATGCCTGATGGCACCTGGACACCCTTGCCCAAGTGTGTAAGTACCATAGTCCAGCTCAGCTCCTGGATGGCTGCTGCCTGACATCTGATACAAAGAAATAACTGCTTGACCTCCTTAAAATCTTCTGCCTTATGGTACCAATGAGGGTTGCAGTCTGTGGTGGGGCACTGCAAGGCAAACAGGTCAATTCAGGCTCAGGGCTGAGGGGTGGGTGACTCTCCATCTGCTGCTGTGAGACCTTATGGGCTGTTTTCTGGCTTTTGTTTCTCTTGTTTTACTTCTTAACAGAAGGTGGAAGGTGATGTTGATGTATGCAAAGAGGTTAGTGACATTAAAATGGTCTCTGAATGCGGAGTGCCTATAGAAGAACTGAAAACTCTGCTGGAAATCCAAAAACTGATCCTGGAGATTAAAAAACTAAAAGTGGAAGTAGAAGATTTGAACAAGTGAGTCCTACACCACACCAATCACCTTTCCTTTTGAACATGCATTCCATGGAGTCACAGTATCTATGAGGAGGCTCTCAGTGATTTTATGGTTCATGTTTGCATGTCTATAGCCAGAGAAACAATAACCAGTGAATGGGAGACTGCTTTTTGTTGTGCTAGATACTGGAGCATAGAGGGTTTCTTGCTTTTTTGGTTCAATCTTGAGTTGCTATTTAACAAGCATGTTGTTTCATTTTCTAGTTCAGGACGTACAGTAAGAAATTAAATTGAGCTTCTTTTCAGTCACTTCATGGACTGTGCTAAGCTGAGAGAAGTGGGACAATAGCCCAGAGAAATAAACTTCTGCCTGAGAAAGTGCAGGTGCACACTTCAGTGAGTTAAGAGTCACTTTGTTACTGCAGCCTAAAGTACAATGCCCAAGGAAGAGTCTCCCTTCTTTACACAGATGTTGTGATAACACATCCCGTGCGTCACCACATCCTGGTGACATCTGCAATGAGAGGCAACCTCAGACCTGCTCCACTTCCCCCTGTGCTGCAAGGAGAGCTGGGCTGCCCCCTCCTGCTGTGACACCTGGCTCCCCTCCACCCCCAGCTCACCTAGGGCTGCAAACAGAAGGTGTCTCATCTCCCTGCGTGAGGTTCCAACCCCATGGGTGTGACTGAGAAGTGGGTGTTACATCCCACGCCTATCTAGGAGTGTGTTAGAGGAGCCTTGACTAATTCATAGATTCATAGATTCATAGATATTAGGGGTTGGAAGGGACCTAGAAGATCATCTAGTCCAACCCCCCT
>JAOEGS010012863.1:0-11267 GCA_025447755.1 Corythornis vintsioides | reverse complement strand
CGGAGGCGTCGCCGACGTCCGAGTCCCGCTTGGAGAGCGTGCGGGCGCTGTCGGCCTCGTTCCGGGAGGCGCAGCGCAGGTAGCGGGGAGGAGGAGCCGCCCGGGGCCACGTGGGTCGGGGGAGGGAGCTCCGGCTGCGGGCAGCGGCGGTGCTGCCGGGCGCGGGTGGGCGGTGTGGTGGCTGGAGGGGTCTTCGAGGGAGGTGCTGCCTCTCGGAGTGCCGGCTGCGGGCCGGCGGTTCCTCAGCGCTGGCAGAGGGGCGGGCGGTGCCGTCGGCCCCGCTGTGAAATCTCCGCCTCGACCCTGCGGCAGTTTGTGCGGGGCCTGCGGGTAGGCAGCTGTGCTCGGCTGGGATGTAGCCGTGAGAGTGGCCGCTGTGCTGCAGAAAAGCCCCGGTGAGCCCCTGGAGCAGTTAGAATCGGGCAAGCTGTGCCCGTGTGAGCCCCTGGAAGCAGCTAGAATCGGGCAAGCTGTGGCCTTGGAGGCCCTGGGTCAGAGCTGGTCGTTGTAGCAGGAGCTGTGGTGGCTCCAGTGGAAGGAGAGGTTTGATGGGGAGAAAGCAGCTGCCCGTGAGGTTGGGGTCACCTCTGCAGTGCCTCGTGGTTGACAGGCAAGGCTGGGCATGCAGAGGGTCTGCTGTGTGGCTGGGCTTACAGCAATGGCTTGCAGCCCTTCTGGGAGGTGGGAAGAAGCTTAGGTTGGTGTGAAGCTTGTGTTGTGTCCTTCTCCTAACAGCTAGCTGAAGGTTCTTACATGTAACAGCAAATAAACCTTTTAGTATAGCATAAAATGATGTGCTGATGCTTTCTCTGACACACTTTTTACCCATCATCCCAAAACCTCTGTCACGATGTTGATAGCCAAATAGCCAAGTTCTGTGTGTACTGTGGGCTGAGGGAGAGACACTAATTGCCCTTGCAGCAGGACAAAGCTGTGGTGTTGATTTAAGTCATAGGGTGCACTTGGTGTAAGTACCTAAAATACAGAGTGGAAGTTTAAAGTTGGATTGTTCACACAATTCCTGATTAATTTCATTATTTTTATAGCTCTGGCCTTTTGACCAGGGTTGTATTAACATTTTTAACTCTGAGTTCACCAGGAATTTACCTTGTCCAGTTTCTGGTTTTAGCAATGGAGGTCTTTGTGGCTGGATGAGTGACAGTGATCCTCTGGTTGGCAGGGATGTGTGAATTCTGACTCTTTGTTTTGACTTACCAGGAAATTGTGTGTGTCTGGCCTGTCTGCAGGCTGGGCTGCTGCACCCTCTGCTTCTGCACAGCCCTTGATGCTGAAATCAAGGACAGGTGGCAGCAGTAAATAGTGAAGATCCCATCTTAGGTAACAAAACACAGGAAAAAAAAAATTGTGGCATAGCCACAGAGCAGTTCTGAATTAACATCAAGGCTTGTTTACACTAGAAGGTATCTTTTAATATCAAGCTCTTTGGTAGTTTTATAGATTTTAATGATTAGGGGAAAAGTTGTAGAAGGAGAATATTTTTTTCTATTTAAAAAATACATTTAAAATAATTTAAATTTACATTTAAAATAATTGTAGCTGCTGTTCATTTGGGTAACTTCTGCTTGTCCATTTAGGCTCTTCTGTTGTGGGAGGAGAATTTTCTGCCCTGAAGGATCTGGCCTGAGCACATTCATTTTGGTTTATAGTGTGGAAGAGAGATACTTGGAATTCTGTCTCTCCCCACTGATGCATGAAAATCACTGTTTGCTTCCACGTGCCCAGTGAGGACATTTCCCTGTGTACTTGCTCTGCTAGAACACACAAAAGTTTCATCTTTGTCTTTTCCTTTTCATCTTAGTCTTTTACTTTGTCTTTTCCTCAAAATGTCTGCACTCTTAGGTTTCTTTTAAACTTCCAATCTAATAATAAAAGTTGTGACAACAGCCCAGTATGCTTGTGATCCAGTATCTTGACTGTAATGAGAATAGAAACTTTCCTGGGCTAAGTCCTTTTGCTGGTGGAGTCACAAGAATGTCCACAAAAGTACTTTCAGCTTTTAAAAATGTCTGGTTTTGCTAATTTCACATCAGTGACTATTGTGTGGTAGTGTTTTTACTGACCACTGGTTGCTGTATTTTGAAGTTCAGCCTGGAAATGACCAGATAGTCCAAGATGTGACACATACCTACAAGAACAAAAAAAACCTAAATACTCACAAGCCTAAATACACACAAGCCCCCTCCCTGCCTCCCCTAGAGCATGTCCTGCAGCACCATGGCAACTTAAACTTCTTAATTCCTTAAACATCTCCAGGGTTGGTGACTCCACCACCTCCCTGGGCAGCCTGTACCAGGGCCCAACCACTCTCAGCAAAGAATTTCTTCCTAATATCCAATCTAAACCTCTCTTTATGCAACTTGAGGACTTCTTTCTACTTGAAAGATTTTGTATACTATGGACAATTAAAGATTGCTGCAGAAACATTTGGGTTTACAGTAAGAAGTGTAATTTTCATAATAAAAGCTTAATAGCAGTGGTGGGATTGTTGTCGTGGTGGGGTTTTTTCCCTTTTATTCACTAGCAGTGTATTTATTTCAGGGAAACAGCAGAAGAAAGGATCTTTTGGGATCTCCTGGAAATCCTGAGGAGCACCTCCAGTCACATAGAGCAGGCCTGCAGGGACTCCTGTGCAGCTGCAGATGTGGACCTGCTGCTGACAGCAGAGTGCTTTCGCTGTCTGAGGAACTCCTGTGTGGAGTGCTCCAGGAATCAACATCTCACAAGGTCAGTTATGAGCCATTTTAACCTGGCCAGAAACATGACATTGGTATGGTTCTATGCAGAGATTCTTCTTTCACACTCCTGTGTTGGTTGAGTTGTTAGCTGGTTTTTCCTCCCTGATGAGATCCCTTGGAGTAAGCAAGAAGAAAAGAGAACTAATGTATTTGTGGCTCAGTTAGTGGCACTGCTGAATAGTGGAACAAACTGCTTGTGTCCTTAGTGTGAGTTTATTCTGGAAGTGATATAATCCTTTTAGAAGTCTGGCTGGAGAACTATGCTTTTTCCTCTTTAGTTTCTTTAATTTTTTAGTAACATAGTAAGTAACTAGTGGTAGTTATCAGTTACAGGATTGGTATGGTTTTTAAGGTACACTTAGAGCTGTTGGGCACTCATGTGTAACATGCAGAATTGTGCATATGAGCCTTAGTATGTGTACAGATAAGCTGATATTGGTGCATAAGAAGGCATCAGCCTAGTCCAGAAGTTGTTTAGTCTCTCTCTTTTTTCTGTTCTATTTAAACATTGAGAGGGTGCTTGGGATACAACCAGCTATAGTTACTGAAAACCTGCTAGTCTGCCTGCTGTTTCTAGAAAAAAAAACCAACCCAAAAGAACACAACACCAAACATCCCCTCCTAAATTCATTAGACAGTAAAAATCAGTTGTTAATTTCTAATGGAATTTGGGTATCCAACCTGCTTCTGAAGGAAAATGTGCAGCCTGGTCTAGTTGAGGGTGTCCCTGCTCCCTGCAGGGGGCTGCACTAGATGCCCTTTGGAGCTCCCAGCCCTAAACATTCTGTGATTTTATGTGCTCTGTGTACTTGCCTTCAGTAGACAGTCACCATAAAGCTGGATGCTAATAATGATATTTTTATTTAGCTCACAGGAAGGCAAAATCTTGGATATATATAAAGTTACTTGTTTCAGAGTTTCTGAAGATGCTAAAGATTTGCTGTTAAATAAATCAAAAAAAAGGGCTTTCCACTGAAGTTTAGGTGTATTTCACATTGAGTTATTTTTAATTGGTTTTTTTTCTTTCCAATTTAATAGGGACTTGGGTCTCATCTCTACATGTGTGCATGTGATCAAGTTGCTTCATGGGATACAAATGAAAGAAGAATCCTTACTGACTGGTAAGGCTGTGGATTTTGTTACCTCTCTAGCTTACACCATGTGAAGTTCACCATGTGAGAAGTCTTGTGGTGGTTTGAGCTCCCCTTACTGAGAGTTTTTTTTTTCATATACAAGTCTGTTTCTTGAATTGCAATTAGTAATTGGGAGGGCCTTCTTTATGCTGCTTGAAAAAAAATCTAAGCCAAAAGCCTAGTCCAGTTGTATTTTTCTTTGCCTGTTCCCTGTGGATTCTTTAATTAAAGATATGTGGAAGCTTCTTTAAAATCAACCAGGATATTTGGGTTGCAAAAAAGGAAATGTTGCTATAATACCTCATTCAGAATATATTCTGCTGCTTTACTGTCTTATTTCATCTGGAAACACAAGGAAATGAAGAAATACTTTTTGTTGACACTGGAAAGAAATTCTCTGATTCCAGGAAACAAAGTTTTGGCTGTAATATTAAAAAGATTATTTTTTATTTTTCATTTTTCTCCTCATGTTGTTGGCCAGTCAAGGTCTCATCTGCCAAGAACAGAGCACTGATTTGAATAATTTCACATTTTCTTGATGGAGAAGATTTTTCTTTTCACTCAGTGAAGAGAACATCTGTCTGTAGTGTCCTTCCTCCTTAGCAGCAGCCAGTACCAATTTCTACCAGACTCATTTCAGTCCTTTTCAGTCACTCCAAAATCTGCATTTCCCTGTGTGTGTATGAAGCTGCATACAGGGCACTGGCTGCTACTCTTTGCCATCTGTGCTTGCTGAGAGTAGGGAACATTTGCCTTCTCTTGCTACTTATTTTTTTCACTTTCATTACTTGGATGAGGTTTTTACTGGATTCCTGTTGCTGCTTTTCTATCATTTTGTGAAATCAAGTGCAAGTTCTGTCATAATTTACCCTCAAACATCTTGGTGAAGCTGGGAAAGAGCAGTGGAGTCCAGGATCCTGTTTTTCCTTTTGCTGCTGTATTTGGCTCAAAATGAAGCCTTTCAGGCTTATTATCCTTAAGCCACATTGAATTCTTCATCCATGGCTGGAATCTTTCTTCCAGAGATGGATTAGTGATGGTAGCACAGCCCTGCAATGGGGGAGGACTGGAATGAAACCCTGTGGGTGGCAAAAAGAGAAAAGGTTTTTACCATTATCTTGATAAAATGTTGTTTTGTGACTGTTACTCAGTTGTTCAACACAGGATTGTGAGGAGTAGCTAAAATTGGATATACTGACCAGGATGGCTGGTTTGTTTGATACTCTAGGGGGTACTGAGCTCATTGAGAAACATCTGTGGTGAGCATGGCTTAGGTATTCCATTTTTCTTAGTGCAACAAAAAGCTTTGAAAGTGTTGCTAATTCTTGCTGAGGGATTTGATGAACTTTGTGCTAAGTGGAAATTAGAACCTCCTTCCTCAGAGGGAAGTTTTCTAGATTCAGCTGTGGATTATTAGCCATAATTCCAAAAGAAAGGCAGATTGTTAAATTGAGCTTGGATAGCCCTCTTGAACCAAAAAACACCCTCAAGAAATTAGTAAATGTTCCTGTGTTTATTAGCTGTGTGTCTGCTTCATGATTCTCCTCATATTTCATGTAGGAAATCAAGTTACAGGGCTAGATTAGCATGTGTATTATCATGTAGGAGATAATTAGATGTTAAATAGAATATTTCAAGTTCTTCATTTGGATATATGTCCTTTTTCCTCCCTTGCTTGGGGTTGATGATCCCTCTCAGTGCCTGTTTATATTCTTAAGCCATATGAAACACTTTAGTGATAAAAGTGATAAAGATGAAGAGGTATTGCAGAGTGAACAGCACAAAAGAATGTCAGTAAGGTGAGTCTGAGTGGTGTGCTAGGAAAGTTTAGTGCAGTACAATTTGTAATGGATCAAATAAAATGATGAAATAATGAACTAAAAATTAAAAAATGAAAAGAAATGATGAAATAATAATTCTCAACCAGGAAAGATAACTTTGAAAATAGTTTACCTTATATACATGGCTGATTTGGCTCCTTCAGTTTATTTCCTGAAACAAGTCTTCTGGCAGTTTTTAGCAGATGTCTTCTATTTTATTAATGCTATTGAGTACATGATGTGTCACTAAGGCAATGGAGCAGAAAACCTGGTGTGTAGGTGAGCTGCAGTGCCCTGGAATAGCTCTTTAGGGCTTCAAATAGGTTTAAAAATAACCAGTGAATTCATACATATGGCATATAAAGATTGTCCAGCCCACCTGCAAGCCAGAGATCATAATAAGCTGTAATAAACTTCTTTCTAATGCAGCTATTAAAAGATTTTTAACATTGTTAGGTCTTTCTCATATGGTGTAGTGTGCAAGGAGGTACTTAATCTTTTAATCTATGGATATTCCTGGTGGGAAGACAGAGTTCTAGGAAAAAAACCCCAAGTATCTGTGGAATATAGATATAGTGGGTTTTTCAGAGGACCCTCTCTGTACCCCTTTTGGCTTATTTGTTGTTTTTTAATTAAACATCATAGCAAGCTGCTTTTTACTTTCTGCTGTGGGTACCAAGAGCAATTGTCAGAGTGGCATAGTGATGAAACTTCCAGGTGAACTTTAATTGAACTTAAAGCAGATCCAGATCTTTTTAAGAGCTAAGAAGTAGTTCAGTATGTTAGGTTTTGCAGCAGATATAGGAAATATCCTTGTCAGAAACCCGTGTAGAAAATCTCCTTCACTTCATAGCATGTGTCTTGCTTTGGTTGTGGGATTGTGTTTTGTTTTTTTTTTTCCCTTTCCTTTTTTCCACTGGCAAATCTTAAGCTTTCCAGCAGAATGTAGCAGACCTTTGGGAAGGTACTTTGAGGTTTGTCAAGATGATGAATCTTTAGATTCCAGAGATCTGGATTTGAGGAATCATCTCTGAAATCTGGAAAAAAAATGAATAGCTTTGTTTGTCCTTAATAAAATAAAGCAAGCTTGTGCTGGGGCAGTGTCCCATTTGATCCTTTAGTTGATTTCATCCCCACCTTGTCCTGGATAGAAGGAGCTTTAATCTTTTTGTTTGTAAATAGATCTTTGCAAAGCTTTCACCGCTTCAAAATATTGCTGATGCTGAAGAATGTGACTGGAATTCCAACGTAATTGCTTAAAAAGTATTTATCTGCCAAAAGATTTTTCTCTCCTCCAGGATGAAAAGCCATTAGATGCCTGATAGCTGCCCTGCACGGGACAGTTTGTGGTCTGAATGAGTTGATTGTCCTCCCTGAGCAGAACTGGGTGCAGCTGCTACTGTGCTGCTGGTGTGTGCCTGGGAGAGTCCTCAGCTCCAGGAGCTGGCTTTAAACCAGCTCCCAGGGCTGTCCTTAGGCTGATGAGAAGCCTCAGGAGTTTCAGGAGTCTTCACTAACCAGGGTGAGCTTCATACAGATGTGTTCATCAGCCTGTGTATTCCTGTCACAAGTGCTCCTGGAGATCTCAGTCAAAATCAGGTGTTCAGGTGTAGTTAAGCTGCTGCAGGTACTCTGTTCAGAACAGAGCTTGCAACATTCCTTTAAGAGCAGTGATGAAAGATGACTCTGTGTGAATTATTTTCTTTTTCTTACTGCACTTATTACAGTAACTCGACCATTTTCTGGTAGGATGTTCAGCAATGTGAATATCTTCTGTCTAACACCTGTTCCCACCTCCTTTCTTGAGGGAGGATGTGTGGGAAAATATGAAATACCTTGTTTTAAGCATTTTTCAAATACCACAAATGCCATGGACTTACAAGGGAACTACAGAGAAATGTTTCTTGCTTTGAGCAGAGGAGAAAACCTGTGATGCTGTTCAGGTAAAAATGACCACAGTGAATCTGAAACTTCTTCAGTGTTTTTTGTTGAGTTTTGTTTGTGGTTTGGTTTGGTTTTTTTATTTCCTCTGCCTGCCAGGAGTATTAACAATAACTTGGGTTCAGCTTCAGTCAGTGTTCTTTAATTGCTCAGATTGATTTGAACCTGATCAGCTATTGAAAGTGCATTGAAAAGTACTTTTTAATCTCTCAGTGTGGAGAAATGCTCTGCAGAAGAAATGCAGTAAGTAATAAATAAATAACCACAAGGGTGTGAGTCTGCCTCCAAAAAAGAGGCTCTACACAACTTCCAGAGATACTATTGCAAAAGCCAGATGGGATGGAAGCATTTCATCTTTGATGGAATGACAAGACAAAATCTGCCTCCTGAGGTCTGCAGGAGAAACATAATTGAGCAAAGAAGCAAAGGAGGATACTTGATTTCTTTGTAAACTCTTGAAGGTGCAGGACATGCTGTGTTCAAAAAAAAACCCCTGAACTGTAAGCTGTAGGATTTCATGTTGTACTAGAAAATCATGTTGACATTTCATTAGGAGAGATCCCTGAAAGAAATGGGGAAGAGGAGACCAGGAATCCACAGCTGCTGCAGTGGGAATCTTATCCCTTCAAAAAAGTTGTTTATTCAAAGTCATTTTCAAGGCTTTACAGAAAAGGAGATGTTTCATCAAATACTTTTGTTTTCCTGGAAAAGAAGCTGAGGGAAACAGGGAGCTTGGAGTTATGTTTGCAAAAGCATTCTTAAAACCAAAAATTAATATTAATTAAGGGATTAATTAGGAGGAGAAATGAACCTTTCAGTGAAACAAAACATGAGCTGTTTCTTTGCTCTGACCTTTTCCCAGTTCTACACTCGACCATTTGCAAATTGGAATTGAACTGGAAAACTGAAACTGGTTAATTGTGAGGATATGGAATGGATATGGTGGTGTTGGCTTTTTTTTTTTTTTGGTGGTGGTGATTTTTTGTTGGGTTTTTTTTTGTGAGCAAATACTGTAAATTATTATGGTGCACTTTTGTTGTGCAAGTCATATGTTACCTACTGATCAAAGTGTAATAAGAGAGTTAAGTGGTTATAAAGCTTGAACCATTTTACTTGTCATACAGAGTAAAAACAACATGAACTGTTAATAGGTGATTCTTGTCAATTAAAATTCACATTTGTATTAAACTTTTCTTTCAAAGGAGAGGAAGTGGGAGAGCAGCTCCTGAGTGGAGCCCCAGTCCCAAAAAAGCAGCATGAAAGGAACATGTCTCAGTTGCTTGAAGGAAAAGAGAATTAAAAAGTCTGCAGATTAAATTAAATTAAAATGCCCTTGCATTTATTTTTGTATTAAGGATTTCCTTTTGCTTACTGCTGACATAATTAAACTACTTGTGTTATGTAACTTAAATAAACCAGCCACTAATTTAAACAGATTTTTTTTAAAGCCATATAAATAAGGAACAGCCCTGATCTTAAGAATTGCCAGTTTCCATGTATGATTTTTGCTTTGTCTGTCTAGGCTTTTTGTATTGGGGATTTGTGCCAGTACTTTGCTGCCACTGTTAAAGTAAAAACTGTAATTACATTGTCAAAATAATATTTATAGTATTTTCGGGGAATAATTGTGGGAGTGTGACGAATATATTATCCTCATCAAACTTTTATGTAAACAGCAGCATGAGTTTTTTATTTGAGTTATTGGTGTTGTTTTTGGCCTTTGTGTTTTTTCAATATGTAAAAATAATATTGGGATTTTCATGGTCTTTGTAGCATTTGCAGAGTGTGTGCCCTAACAATCAGTTGATACACTATCTGGTAGAAGTAAACTGCTATTTGCACTTGTGTTGGGATTTTGGTTTCATGTTTCCAGAGCTTAAGAAAATCCTTTTTTTTTTTTTTTTTTTTTAGTAATTATTATAGCTCAGAGCATTTTACTACTTGACCAAACAGGAAAAATATAAGTAATTGGTTTGTTCTCTTGGTACCATTTGGGGTTGTTGTTTTGGTTTGTTGTTGTTTTTTTGGTTTGGTTTGGTTTGGTTTTTTTTCCCCTTAGTTCCTTTGTATTTAGCTCTATTATTATTTTTGTTTGTTTGTTTTTGTGGTGGGGTTTTTTTTTTTTTTTTGGTTCGTTTTTGTAAATTCAGTTTGAGTGCTTTTGAAAAATGCCTGAGCATCTCCCAGTACCATCTATACTTTGCCAGCAAGTATGAGGTTTTCTAACACTAGACAAGTTGCCCTTTTGCTGGTTAATGGTACAGGCAGGACTTAGGCATTCGTGTTGCTTGGTGATGGAGGGTTACAAGGTACAAAAATGCTTCAATCCTGCCCTGTGCTGCAGTTTGAACTTCACAGCTGATCTGCCAGGGCTGGTTTTGGTGAGTATTGCTATAGGTTTGTGATGAACTGTCTGCCTCCAGACCATCTCCAGAAAGGATTGCAGCCACGCAGGCTTCACCCTTCCTATGGCAACCATGATGCCACCTTCTGTGAGTGAGAAGTTTCTCTTGGTCCTTATAGTTTTGTCCAGAACCCATTAACATCTGTGGAAGGACTCAGATTTGGGTGGGCCTTGGTTCAGGTAATTTTTCCAAGTCTTTGTTCCATGGCCTTTTCCAGAAACCAGAGAACCAATCCCTCTTTCGGGTGTCAGCAGAAGGAAAAGAGCCAAAGCTGGGCTAAGCCAAATCAAACTGTTGAATTGTCCTGAATTAGCAAACCCTTGTTTCTCTGTAGCTCCTGTGCCTGTGGTCTTGCTCCTGCCTGCAGTGCTTAACTCTTGTTCCAGGCACTGAGAGTCCCACACTTGGCATCTTGTGTGGTGGCTACAGCACAACTCACAGTTCCTGCAGGGTGGCAAAGCAAGCTCAGTCTGTGTCATCCAGCAGGAACTGCCATTTGGAATAAATGCCACTGCTGCTGCTGTTTTCTGCCTTACACATCTGTGCAAATGGCTTGGCTGTGACTCCTGGGGTTAACATGGGAAGCTTGACATGTGCCATGATCTCTTAGAACATCTGGAGTGGAGTGAGATTTGTGGAGAGCAAATTCAGATCCTAGGAAGAAGGGCAGCTTTAGGACCAGGGGCACTATTTAAATACAACCTTTTGTTATCTTAATGGGGGAGAAAATAAAGGAATAGGGAGTGAGGCTTCCAACCTGGACGCCATAGGCAGCTGTAGTTGTAGGATCTTGTTTCTGAATACAGTAAGCTCCAGGTTGGTGTGTTTATGCTCTGTTAATCTTTTGGAAGATTCCTTTCTTATTTTGAAACCTTTTCCTAACTCTGGTCTTAATGTGTTACTGATTTTGAATCTAGTCGGTTTTGATGTTTTGATTTGGGGTTGTTTTTTTGCTTCCCCCCTCACAACTTGGGCTTGATTCACTCCTTGAGTCCTGTTGCTTCTGCAGTGACTGACTCATTTGATTCTGTCACAACCCCCAGCAGCTCCAGGCTGGGGGAGCAGTGGCTGGAAACTGCCCAGCAGAAAAGGCCCTGGGGGTGTTGGGGACACCCAGCTGAACATGAGCCAGGGAGTGCCCAGGGGGACAAGAAGCCCCCAGGCTCCTGGGCTGGCTCAGGAGCAGCGTGGGCAGCAGGAGCAGGGCAGGGC
>JAOEGS010012862.1:17010-40735 GCA_025447755.1 Corythornis vintsioides | reverse complement strand
TTTCCTTTCCTTTCCTTTCCTTTCTTTTTCTTTTTTCTTTTTTTTTTTTTTATATATATATTTTAAATATTATTTTTTTTTGTTTGTTTTATTAAAGCAAACTTTTCAAAACCCAAACCCTCCAGAAGAACATCTCCACCATGATAAGATGATAAGATGGTTTAGCGTGGCCAAGAGGGATATATGGTTAAACCCTCTTACAAGGGGAAGGATACCTCAGAAGAGCAGGGGATTATCCAGAACTATCAAGTGCCTGGTGCTCGAGCCACCCTGATGACCTGGATCCTGCAAAAGCCAAGTCTCTGTCATGTCAATCAAGAGCAGGGATTTGAATCTCGGTTCCTCACACACCCCCAGAGACCCCAACAACCAAGTGCTCTGGAGAGGATGAGCTTGTCAGTGATCTCAGGTTCAGAACGGGATGACATTTACATTTCAAGCAGCTTTAGAGATTGAAGAAGCCATTTTCTACCCAAACTTACCCAGATCTTCTCCTTTTGTTCTTGTTTTTCAATTCCCGTTGATTAAACCTCTATAACCACCTGTTTCTGAGACAAAAAGAGTCTCAGGCAAGGGTAAAGCCAGTAGTTTCATAGACATAGTGCTAGAGTTCTGGAAAGGGTCTGGCTGCAGCCAGGCTCCTGCCTGCATGAAGTGTTTCACCTGGGCAGCTATGGGCAGCCTCATCCTACAGCAGAAACTGAGAACAACGTGTCCTGTGGAGACAAACTAGTTTCAGTGAAGAATAATTGGATGCTTCTCCTTCCTAGTTTTCCTCCCTTATCTAAATGTAGATTTTTGTTGATCTGCTTTCACTGGTGGGAAATGCAGAACTGGGTTTTTTTGGGTATTTTTTTCCTGATATTTCACTCTGGTCAGGTTTGGTTCTGCTTCACTGGGGAAATGTTAAAGGAAAAAAAAATAAAGGAGTTTTATCCCTTGGTATTCTCATAGGATATTTTTGTTCCACCCCATTTCACCAATCATTACACTGGACAGTCAGAAAGGGTATTGGGGGTTTCTGGGTGGACTGGGGCTTTCTGAGTAGAGAGGCACATCACAGGAGGAGGGGAAAGGAGCTGAGCCTCCCCTTGGCAGCCCTTGAAGAAGAGAAACCAAAAAGGAGGGATGTAATGGGAGCCTCTGCCACTGCTGAGGGAAATGCTCCATTGCAAAACCATGGGCTGAAGAGAACTCTGAAGACTTCAAGTCCTGCTCAAATTAGGGTCAGGATGCTCAGGGCTGATCCAAATGAGCCATGAACACTTCCAGGGCTGGAGTTTCCTCCAAGCTCTATTCAACCACCCTTATTGTGGAATTTTTTCCATCTATCTGGTTGAAATTTCACTTGTTGCTATTTGTGACCGATGCCCCTCACCCTTTGCTGGAGAGGAGTCTGGCTCTGATTACACTGAAATCCAAGCAGGACGAAGGGTCTGACTTGTGGAACTCGGTGCTACAAAGCAACCATGGAGGGCAAGGGCTCTGGAGGCTTCAGAGAGTGATAGGCAGATAATGGACATCCATAGATAAGAGGATAAAATGCTTACAAGGGATATAATCCCTTCTGTTCCTGGTGATAAGCCAGCTGCTGACTGACAGAGGCAAGGAGAAAAACCTTCTGGGAAGATTATTCCAAATCTGGTGAATTTAAGCCATGGATACTTGCAGAAGTGGTTGTGGCAATCTCAGAGTCATTAGTGGTTATCTCTGGAAGCACCAGAAGATTGGAAAGGAACAAAAAAAAAAGCCTAACTTTTAAAAAGTATTGGGAACGTGGGGAAAAGTGGGGAACTACAGGTCCACTGCTTTAACTTCAGTCCATGAAAAATCCTGATGGGTATGAATACAGTATTTACAGATACCTGGGAGGTGCCAAAGAGAAGAGTCTAGGTGACCATGGATTTATCAAGGACACCCTTCTACAAACACCTCTGAGACAAAACAGAGAAATGGACTGAAAAAAATAAGAGGCTGAGACTCAGCTGGGGCAGCCAGAAAGTAATATACCTGGGGATGATGGACTGCACGGGTGAGCCAGGCTGCAGTTCAGCAGGAAAAGATCTAAGGTTTATTTTGTTCCACTAAGTGAACATGAGTCGGTGATGTCAAGCTGGTACAGAAGTGGCAAACATCATCAGGTTGTGTAAGAAGGCAGGTGAGGCAGGAGATGTGCATTAATCCCAGGCACTGGTGATGCCACAGCAGAGCTCCATGGCCAGAGGAGTTACCACATGGGAAGGGAAAGGTAGGAGAATGGGACAGAGATCAGGGGGAAGCAACAGGAGTAATGAGAGCTGGAAGAAATTACTCTCAAGGAAAAATGTAGTCTAGAAAAGAAGGAAAGTGGAAGATCAGTTTGGGTAATGCAAGGCTTGTCTGCAGAGACAGTTTTGGAGGGTTAAGTTCGTGGTGATATTATTTCTTTTATGCCTGAGTCCTGGAGTGAAAGCTTTAGCCAAAGGCAGTGCCTGGGAGGGGCAGCTCAGAGGAGAAGAGAGTTTTATCCAGATTTATCCAAGGATTGGTGGGTGGGTGTAAATAAAGCTTAGGATATACCCAGGCTGTGCCTCCTTGGGAACTGCCCTGCACGGCCCCAGCACCTGCTGCTGAGCTCCAGCAGGAGAACAGGCAGGCTGGGAAGATGTCTAATTTAATGGTTTTCCTTCTGTTCAACGGCTCTTGCTGCCATCTGATAGTAGGAGAAGGGATTACCAGAGCCATGGTCACCTGGGAGGTGGCACAGTGGCATTCTGCTGGGGTGGGATCACTGAGTCCTCACCCGTGTCAGCATCCTGGTTGCTCAGCAGCACTGGAGAGGAAGGATGAAGAGGTTTCAGCAGAGAAGAAAGAACCTTGTCCTTGGGTTCATCAGCCACATTTGGGGGTCTTATTTTTAACTTTTAAGGAGAATGATCCCTCAGCACCACTCCTGACTGCCACATCTCCCTGGTTTTTTTGGGTCAGGAGGTGAAGATACACAGGAGAAGACTCTCAACTGTCTGGCAGCAAGCCCAAAAGCAGCATCTCCACCGGGGAGCATCTGATAGCAGGGAAAAGTCCTGTTGGACCATCCCAAACAGACCCCCAAAACCTGAACCTTTGGCTACAGCCAGTCTGCATAGAGCTGATCCATCCTGGAGACCCTCTTTAAAGAAATAACTTTTTTCCTTTGCAGAATCACTGTTTGTTAGAGAACTGGGATCATAGAAAGCTACTGCGAGATGGGCAGAAGCCCAGAAGAGGAGCAAAAAGAGGGCCCAGCCTTCCCCTGCTCCTCAGTCTGCTGGCAGGACCAGTGCCAGACAGCCCCATGCTGCTTCCAAGAGCCAGGCAGCAGAAAATGATTCATATCAAGCGAGCTCAAACTGGTGTGCAGACAGCCAGCCTCCTATTGTCCCTGTCCTCGGATGGCTGCCAGGCCCTGGCTCCTCGGTGAAGGCCGGGAGAAGGAGCCTGGCTTGGTTGACATCTGCTCCACTCGAGCTACAGCAGGGAGGAGGGTCCAGGGCAACCTGCTGCTCTCCTGCCTCCCATCCCTGGTTGTGCTGGAGATGTCAGCCAGCTCTTCCATTCACCCCGAGAAGCTCTGGCCTCCTGGTAGCACTTGGCTGTCTCTGGTGATCCAGCGGATTACACCACATTTAAATCTTGATCCCAGCTGCTGGCACTTCAGCGCAAAACCCACCGCGGGGGTTTGGAATCAGCATGGAATGCAGCAAGGAAAAGCTCTGTGGTTTGTGAGGACCTTCTCTCGTGCCCCTAGGCCAGTGAGCGTGAGGCAGCTCTTGATCTCATCTGGGGGTGTGATGGAAACCAGGAGAAAGCTCTGGCAAGACTCCGAGCCCCTGTGTGAGAGAGAAGAGCATAAGGGTTTGTGCGTTAATTAAGGGGATAATATCCATACTGAGGAAAAAAATGGCTTATGGCTCTGTTAGCATATGCTATCCTAACATATGCTAAGTCATCAAAAACATGCCATTTAAAAAATACCCAGCATGCTTGCAGCAAATATCAGCCCGTGCTGTAGCCACCCTTCCCCAGAGAACACTTCCAGGCTCATTGAAAGAAATCCAGGAAAGATTCTGCTTTCTGTCACCCAAGGGCAAGCCTCTGTATCAGGAGAGATAACATCCAGGGCTATAAAACACTGCTGCATTTATCCAGACTCCAAAGGCCCTTTTTAGGACTTCAGTTTTGGTTGACTTTTCAATTCTCCTCTATTTTTTGTTTTGGTGGGGGTTTTTTTTGGCCATGTTTTGGAAACTATCTAAGGATTGGCTATTGGAACATGCAGCTTTGTGCAAAATATTTAATCGAAGCCCTTAATTGCAAGCTGTAAATGTAGTCCTGGTGACAGATTGTAAAGCCAGAAACCATTTGGTCACCACACACCAGCTAACAACAGTGTTTCACCAAAGGAAAAAAAAAAAAAAAGTAGTGTATTGGACAGTGTTTTAGCACAGACATGAGTTTCACTGCAAGAACTCAAACCGTTCAGAATACAGGGGAAAAAAAAGGAGTGTAGGAATGTGTTAGCAGATTCATAAGGCATATGATACAAATCAGGCTGCTTTCCTTTTTTTTTTTTGGTTTTGTTTATTTTGGGGGGTTATTTTTTTATGTAGGGGAAAAAAAAAAATCTACATTAAACCAGCCAAAAGAATTGCTGCGCTATTCTTACTGAAAGTAATTTTATCTATAAACACGTTCGAGACTTCAAACAGAAACAAACAGGAGGACTGGCAAACAGTCTCTGGGAGATGTTCACTGCTCCTGTTAACTCCTGTTTCCTCTTGTCGCCGCAAAGCTTCGCTGAATCCTTAGCTGTCTGCAGTGACAAGCTGCTCTGGAGGGGGGAGGCTGCAAGGACCGCAGGGCTCTGTGCAGCCAGTCCCCAGATCACCCCCAAAATCACCTCCCATTTGCCCCACGGCTGGTGAGGGGCGCTCTGAACAACCCTCGAGGTCAGGTGCTGCTGCAGCCGGTTGCTGCTGTGGCAGGAGCTGAAGCAGAGTAGTTCTATTAATTGAGGAATTAGTTATCTGTCAAGAGGAGCCTCGCTAAACGCTGCTAAGAAAAAGGACAATAACTTCTTTAATGACTGCTCAAGTTTAAAGGCACTCTTTAAGAATTAATGAAATTAAGAAGGGTATTTTGAGAGCTGGAAGATTCTGATACATGAAAGTAAGGTTGTTTGGACTTACTGGAAACAGAATTTCAGTTACTATTAAACCCTGATGAAACTGAAAGAATGGCTCAGAAAAATGACTGAATAAAAGAAAAACTCTTCAGATGCTCTGAGAATTTCCCCCAGCAAGAACAAAGGCAATCAGAAGAGCACTGCACAGGCGTTCAGCAGCTTACATATTCATGAGCTGAAGACATTAGCAGGTCCTTCCCCTAATGAAGGGATGACAGCAGCCAATGTTATATCCAACAGTCACCTTACCCTTTCCAAGGAGCAATGGGCACATGTGGGGTCTGAGAACTCTGAACTGAGCTGAGAGCCACGTATGGTTTAAACTGAAAGAGGGAGATTCAGACTGGAGAGAAGGAAGAGATTGTTGATGCTGCTGAGGGTGGTGAGATCCTATCCCAGGCTGCCCAGAGAGGTGGTGGCTACCCCATCCCTGGCACCATCCCAGGTGAGATTCACCGAGAAACCTCCTCCAGTTTCAGATGTCCCTGCTCCCTGCAGGGGGTTGAACTGGATGATCTTGGAAGGTCCCTTCCCACTCAAACCAGCCTGTGATTCAATTTGTCCCATCCTTTGTTCTGGGATCCTCACAGGCTGGGTGTGCAGGGAGACAACTGAGCAAAGCAAAGCACAAGAAGGGGCAGCCATGGTGTGGTCTCTGCCCAGATATATCTTCACAGTTGAGATAAAGCCATAAAATAGCAGCACACCATTTTATTTGCATTTTTGAGCTGATTTAAGGGGACATCAGATTGCTCTTATAATCCACAACATTGAGAGCTTGTCCAGTAAACACCAAATTGGTTAGAAATGTTTCCTTGCAATGCAGACACCAGTTAAATTTGTGTCACAGGGCAGGATAGTGTGATTTAATTCAGATATAAGAACTTTGATTTTCTTTGATATGCCTTTTATAAGGCAGATCTTGCTATGGTTTCTTTTGAGTAAGTGACTTAAATATTTGCACTGGCTTCACTTGGTTTACTTAAGATTATTCACATTTCTTATTACTAGCTGTTTAGATTATCCCTGATATACCAAAATAGGATTTACAAGACTCCCCCCCATATATAGACAAACCATGTCTGTGCCTTGTTTTTTATCTACCATTAAAACAAGATTACAACTGATTTTAGGAAAAAGGTACTTAGATCCCCTCCAAGGGTAAATTCAATCTTGCCATATATAATCTTTTGCAAAGTCTCCTCAGAGAGAAGTACAGAGGAAACTGTAACTGGAATAATCATCATTTATTGCTTATGATCTCCTTTGGTTCACTCAGCTTGTGCTTTCTCTGGCAATAAAATAGCCACGAGTCATTCACAAAAACTGTTGTGTTTGTTCTTTATTGAGAAGGCTTTTGAGGATGGGGTGAATAGTGGCATCACACCTTTGAACTGCCATGAAATGAGATGGGGCCCTCCTTGTGCATCTCACTTTTTGCTTTCAGCAGATCCTGAGGCAAAGCCCAGCAATGGGAGATGTCACATCTAATCCCAACCAGCCAGAAAAGCCCTTTCCCTGCACCTGGGAAAAGGGAATATTCAGCACCTACAGCTCAATAAACCTTCCCTTGCCAGTGGGGTGAATGTCAAAGTGTAACACCACTCATCATGTTGGTGGGACCCCCAGATTCACAGGGCAGTGCTACCCAGAGCCCTAGGACCAGCCAAAGCCAGAGAGAAACTTCCAGAGCTTCTCTGTGCCCAATTAGGGGCATAATTGGCCCTTGGCAGTGATTGGTCTCCTTTGCTGGAGAGGGGATTATGGACATCACCTGCTAAGGAGATACACATGTGTCCTGTTCTGTGGGGCCAGGAGGACCAATGGGGTGTAACAGGCTGGTCAGTCCCCCCTCCCCCACTTAGCAGGGGCTGTATTTAAGCCCAGACCCAGGAAATTAGCTCTTTTGGACTATGCAGGAGACTCTTTGGACTCTGTTGTTTTCTTTTTCCTTGCCTCCCTGCAAGCCATCTGCCCAGGATCTTTCTGCTGTTCTCATCTTTAGGCTGTGAGGTGTTCCAGGAGGGCTGGCTGACCTTGGTTTTTGGGGTGTGTGGAGCAGGAGAGAGCTTGGTTACGGGGGAGCGGTTTCTCAACATGTTGGCCTGTGTGGCAGCAGCAACAGCAGTGAAAGGTGGTTATTGCTGTAGGACTTGAGGGTTTATGGATTTGCCTGAAGCTGTTTAGAGGAGAAAACCATCATCTGCAGGCTCAGTGTTTATGCAAGACCCTGCTTGTGTGACACTGCTTTCCTCTCCCCTTGTGCTCCCTTGGCTTGCTTGTGACTCTGATGCTCTTCCCAGAGCTGCTGACAGAGCTGATCCCTGCGGAAAACTGCTGCTCCAACACCCCAGAGCCTCTGCATCCCCCCAGGAGGACCATCTGGACCCTGGAAAAGTGAGTGCCCAGCACCTCCCTGCAGCCTCCAGCCAGAGCAGGAGCAAGGTAGGAAGACTCTGCAGCTCCCAGCTCTTGGCTCTTTGCGCTGCACAGGGTCTGTAAACATTCCCTTGGATGCTCCTGGGTATCCCTGCTGACCGAGCGACGGGGCACGCTGGGGCAGGGGCTCCTGGTGGCTTTTTGCGGGTCAGACCCGGCGCTAAGGCGAGGGATGCGGACGGGGGAGCTGCCCAGCTCTGTGCTACCGGCTGCTGCATCTACTCCCAGTTCTGTAAAATGCCAACAGAGGGCATCCGCTGCCAGGCGCGCAGCCAGGCTGCTGCTGCTGCATCCCCGCTGCCCGACTCGCAGAGAGCATCCCAGGGCTTTTTAACCCGCTCCCACTGAGGTTCTGGAAAAGCTTTGTCAGAGGTTTTAGGCAGATGGGCTCTTTCAGTGGGTGTTTCACTTTCCTGCAGAGAAAAGGGGAGGGGGGAACGCCACCAATCCCAAGCTGCAGCCTCTTGGTCGAGTCAGGGCTCTGATAATTAGTGTCTAAGGGCAGTCTCTGCACAGCCAGGTTCAAAGGGAAGGTGGATGCTCTGTTGTCCTCTGCTGCTGTAAACAAAATCAGGCGTCTTGCTGTGCTGGCCTTGGAGGAGAGCGGGAGATTTCATGACAAATGTCCTAGCTTGGGTGGATTTAAATAGTGAATTTTATTTATAGGTGTTTATTCCTGGCATTTAATCTCCTTGTTTCATGTTTCTCATGGACAGTCAGAAAGAAATCGAAGTTCTAAAGCCTGCTGCTCCCTCTGGCAAATATATATTGATGTGTGGGCTGTGGGGCAGGCTCACTCTGAGCACTGTGTTGCTCTTAAGATCTTGTACCAAAAGGTCTGAGATGTTCAAATGCCAAGCAGCCTATTGTATGGTGAGCTCATGAATGTAGTTTTGACTGGGGCAGCAAAGGTCCTGAGGCAAAGGCTGGTATTAGGGCTTGTATGAGGGTTAGGGATGGAAGAAGCCCTGTCAAGATGCCTTCTCCCTGCACATAAAACCAGAAGAAGGTTAATGGGGGCAGGAGCTGGGAAATTGTATCTCTAAGTGGGCTAGAAACACAGGTCAGTCTGAGCTGGGTGAGGTCTTGGGTGTAAAGGGATGGTTCCAAGTGATAGCTTTAATGGAAATAAGGATAGGGCACACGACAGATATTCTGCTCCCTTTAGCTCTGCATTTCTTTTGAATCAGCTTGTACAGAGTGTGACCTCTGAGATCCTGCTGAACCTCAGCAGTGCTGGGGCTGGTGGTTGCTGGGATCCCAGAAATATCTATTCCAAGATCTTCTGACTGCTTTGCATGCAAATGGGGCAAACAGTTGAAGTCATGATGGCTGGTGGGCCTGGCCAGGGTGGTCACCTGTGTTTAGCAAAGACCTGTGTCTGCCTCACAAAGCTAAAGTTGCTTCAAGCTGTGCCATGTCTAGCCTGCTCCAGGAGTATCTGTTCTGGGTCTGGTTTGACTCTTGGTGTGAAAACTTTCCACCTTTTACCTTCCAAAAAGTGCACGTGCTTTCAGTGGTGCAGCTTGAGCCACATGACCATGATCCTTTGAGGAAGGTGTCTTCTTTTTGGCCATTTCCCAACTGGCCACCAAAAAGCCCCATCTGCTCTGTACATGTAGGTCATCTCTACTTCATATTACACATTGACTACGGGACAGAAACCTTCAGCTGAATTTGATTTATGGACTGCCATAGAGATGTAAGAAATTTATGATTTGATTAATCCATCCCATATATCTCTTCCTTTATTACCGGTAATTCATGACATACATCAGAGCTTGCTGAGCAGTAACTTGGCTGCCTGCTGCATGCCAGTGTTTCCTAAGGGTTAAATTCTCTGGTGCACCAACCAGAATATAAAACGTTGTCATCTGCTGGTTAAATGTGTTCAGCAGTACTGGAGTCTGTCTTGCCCCATAGGTTTGTTCTGGTTTACCAAGTGAGAGTGTATTTAGGACATGGAGTATACGCAGGAGAACATCATGGGGAGGAGGGGGGAGATGGTTGCAAAAGAGCTTTGCAACACTGGTATGCCAGGTGACCAAAGCTTGTTAGAAACCAAACAGGCATCTGCACTGCTCCAAAAAAATATATGCTGAGTTTATAGACAGTTCTTATGCAGGGGAACTGCCTGGTGACAGTCTACTAGCAGGGTGAGGAGCCTTGGCAGCAGGGTTGGCTGCTGAGAGCTGGTCCCTGCTGGCAGTCTTTGTTTTTCCTTAGAGGGAGGTGGGGGTTTGGCACAGGGCAGGAAAAGCAAATCAACTAATTAACTCAATGAGGGAATAAAAAAAAAATAACATACCTCAGATGGAATGAGGATATGACCTGACACTGTAGATGCATCTGCTGCTGGTAAACATGTTTTCTGGTTTTTTTTTCCTGTAAAGCTATCGACATTTTAAAATGTTCAGAATATTTCAGAGCACATCTAACAAGACACAAGTAGTGGATTTCTATACTGTCGACTCAGGAAAACAGAAGGCAAGTCCTAAATTATAATCAAAATGATAATTTAGAAAGTGGAATAGTTTCTGGTTTACCTTCTGCTTTCCCAGCTACTCTAGGTCACCCAGCTCACCTGCTCCCCTGGGAGCAGGACTTTGAAGAGTAGGAGAGGGGGTGATTCTGGTTTTGCTGGAGGAACAGCAAGTGCACACCTGAGAGCCCTGGAGCACATTCCCTGTGCAGGATCCAGCTGTGTGAGCTTCTGCCTGGCCCTGCTGCAGCTGCTTGGGGGACTCCTCTCCCCAGCCCCTGCAGTCCTTGGCCTCTGCTGATGTGGGGATGCCAATTAGCAGGAGCCCCAGCTTCAGTTTGCAGTGTGGACCTCCTGCCTGTTGGGGACTGGTGCGAGTCGAGCGTGGTTTCATCCAGCAGCCTCTAATAATGCCTCAGCTCTGTCAAGCTGCCCACAATTGCAGCCAGCCACCTCTTTCAGAAAAGCCCTGCATCTTCATTACCTTCCCCTCGAGCCATCTGGTCCCCCATCCTGACCTTTTTAAAAAAGATTGGTGAAAAAAACTGGAGCAGTTCCTGAACAGAAGACCTTGTGTGTCATGTTTGAGCCCAGAGCAAATTTTTATGTCCAAGCTGTAAAACCTTGAAAATAAAGATTTATAATTGAGATTCTGGCTGAAGCAGAGTGAACGGAGATGGTCTAATTAAATTCTGTGGTGGATATAATTAACCCATTTATTCATTTATTACCCTTTATACAGCTAATGCAGGCTACACCACCACCATTTGTTTATCATGAACCTGTTACCTGGCTGTTTGGCATGGGCTGCATGGCAGCCAGGCCCAGGGTGATGCTCTTGGAGGGGCTGGTGATTTGCTAGCAGCAGGTCTCATCTGACAGATGCTTTTTCAGAAGCCAACCCAGCTCTTGACTGAGTTGGTTGAGAAGGAGCAGGGTGGAAAGCAAAGAGACTCAGGGTTCTGCTTTGGACTCTTGGGCTGAGCTAGAGGGTGAGTTTGATCAAGTGTGGTGGTTTGGGAGAAAAGGGGGTTTGGGTTGTTCAGTTGTTGGTTTTTTGTTTTATTTTTAGAGCGGAGTGGCTCTTTGTCAAACACACCTGGTACTGTGCCACTGAATTCTTGCTGTGTGCTATTGAGGGCTTTAAGATCCACAGTGACATGTGGATTTCTGCTTTCTCTCCTCCATAGTTCAGTGTGGAAATGGCACTTGCAAACCTGTAACACAGACAACTACTCACACATCCTCTGGGAGAGCCTCATCTGACTAAAAGCCTAGCTGGCTTTTCCAGAACGGAGCTGTTTCTTTTCACCAAAGGCTCATTTTCACTTCACTTTCTTGCAGCCATCACGAGATAAAAAACAATGAATCAACCAGAGATTATTTTTCATGAAAGTTTAATCAGGTGCTGTCCCCTTCCTGCGCCTGTGTGAGCCAACCTTGATGAGCATGTAGGGCTTGCATGTGGAGGAAAAAAACATCTGCTTGAGAGGGAAGAAGTGCAGGAAAAATCCTTTGCTTGCTGGCATGTCTGTATCTGGGCAGTGTCCTGCTGCAGATGCACTGTCTGCAGTTTAGCCTCTGGGTCCCTCAGCCCATCCATCTCAGGCAGTGAAAGCCAATATCTCCCCCCACTGCTCTCCTCTCCTTCCCCTCCCTTCACTGCTCCTTAATATTTCATGCATCAAAGAAGTTTCACTTGTAATGCAAAAAAAAACTGATTAATTAAGTAGAGTGCAAGAGTTACATGCATTTAAAGTTTCTTTCATCTTGGGAAGGAGAGGAGCCATGCTGGAGGCTGTTGCTGCTCATGAAAGAGGGTCGAAGGGCAGGCAGTGATGGAGTGGTTACAGGGGGGAAAGGGTCAGCCTCGTTCCCTGGACTTTGGCTCAAGCAACAGGCTGCTTTCCAGATGTCCCTGGGTTCTTCCAGTGCACTCTTTAGCCAGGCTGGCCTGTGCCTGTTTGGGGAGGAGACTTGCAGCAAGGCACCTGCCTGACTCCAGCTATGAAAGTAAGGCCTTGAGCTGGGATGTATGAAGGCTTTTTTTAGTGTGGCTTTGGTCTTGGAGGTGCTGATACCGCCTGATACCAGGCATGGGAAACATCTGGCTAAAACCCCAGTGTGCCCTGGGGTGAGTTGTAATGAGATAGAGCAGGATGAGGTCTAAGCTCCTCCCCTTAGAGGAGGAGGTTTAGAAAATGTCCTGTTAGGCACCTGACCACAACCTTCCCACCTAGGTAAGTCAAGGATGTCATTTGTAATGTAGCTGTTTATTCTGTAGCTCAACCCAGAATGGTTATAACAGCCTCTCCTAGCTGTCCAAATTCTGCAGCCCCCTGCTGCTGCTCCAGGCCCTTCTGAACTGTTGCCCAGCACGTGGTGGTGGTTTCTAGCTACCTGGCAAAAAGTAGAAATCAACTTGAATGATTAGACTTGGTGATCTTGAAGGCTTCTTCCAAGCAGAATGATTCCATTTGAGAAGGGCAGAGGAAATTCAGCTACTCCTGCCTGCAAAAGCAGGGAAGCTAAAGGCAGCAGAGTGTCCCCTCGGGGTGCTCATCTGGAAGTGGTCAGGAAGCTCCTGGTTTGATGCCTGTGTCAGAAAGACAACATCTCCTGCAGCTCTGAGCACAGCGAGGGGTCCGTTGGCTCGCTCTTAACCTAGAAGCAAGAATGTCACCTACTGAATTGCAAAGGACACTTCTGCATCCCCTCGTGCTCTCTCCCAGGAGGTGTTTCTCTGAATTGCTGACCCAGCCTGTCTCTTGCTTCGCTTGCGAGAGCTGACAAAAGCACAGCTTGAGCAACGTGCTCCTCTGCCACGGCCTGATACCATATGGCTGTGGACCAGCATTTGTACACTGCAGCTGAGAAACAAAATTCATTTGGTGGTGTTTCCTCCAGAATGTAAAAAAAAACCAACCCAACAAACCCTTTTCACTTCTTTAGCAGAGTTATTGATGCTGGGGTGAGTGGTGCAGGGTGAAATATAACCCTCTGATTACATCACGGCTCTGTGAGTGACTTTCTCTTCCACTTGCTAGCAGTAGGACTGGTGGTGTGCATTAGACATAAATTGTTCAGTGTTGTAAATACATAGTGCATTTTAATGATTGCTGCTGGATGTACATATCTTTGGTAATAGGGCCAATAGAAAACCACTTCAGAAAGCTGCTATTGATATCTTTGCAATAACCTCCTTCTCTGTGCCAGATGATAAAAGATGCATTAGTTCTGGGTGTCCAGAAATCCAGCTCGCAGGATTGAAAGCTGAAGAGTGCTTCATCTGTGACCCTTTAAATAAGAATTACCTTCTTTTTTTTTTTTTTTTCCACCCTTCCCTATAATTTTTAAACTCAGTATAGCTATTTTAAGCATTTTCTGCACAAAGTTGTCCACAGAGGCACAAAATCACGAGTTTGCCTGAATCCCACTTGGGGTATTGTCATACAGAAGAAAATAACCCTGGGGTTGAGATATTCTGCTGGGGAATAAGAAATAAATTGAAGAGTGTCTCAAAGTTCCTGCCAAAAAATAATCCACTCGGGTGAAAATTGGGAATGAACGTAGGCAGAGGCAGACATAAGGTGGGCAGGGTTCAGTGTAGCTGAGGTTCCTGGTTCACACGACATGCAACATATGCTCTGTCTACTTCTAGAGGCTGCTCCACCTGATAGCAGCCCACTATTGCTGCTCACTAGGGGAGAAACTCTCAGCTCCTGCTGAGAACGTCTGTCCTCTTTGTACCAAAACCCCCATGTTTGGGACTGTTGCTGATACGATTTCCACAGCCGTCCCTAGATCTTTTTCTCTATTATGGTAACAACCACTTATTTTCTTGAGTTTCTTTACACAAGAGAAGATAGAAACCCTATGGGTGGGGGGAAAAAAAAGCAGGGATTTGTCCCCAGACTGCACAGTCAGTTAGCAGCCGAGGTGAGAATGGAGCTGGTGTCTCCTGACAACCCGTCAGATCCCCTACCCACCCCATCACACCCTCCCCAGATGGGTTTGTCTTGTCAGTGTAATGTGTTTTCACTTGTAAGATGATTTCCATTTTCATTCCTGAGTTTTTGCTTGGAATGGCAGTTTTTGCTCCTTTCTTGGCCCCAGTGCTGTTGAAATTGATGGTCAGGCAGGTGCCAACTTCACCAAGGAAAAGCTGCATCCATGATGAATGGGAAAAAAGATACCAAAAATGGGCCTCTGTAGGATGAGAAATCTCTGTTATGCACGGTGCAATTGGCCTAAAAATCCCCACTTTGTATGGACTTCAAGTGTCCCCCAATTAACAAATTTAAGCACACTTCTGAAAGTGTTCTTTCAGTATTTTGCTAGCAAGTGAAACTTTCCCAGTGTGATGTGTTTTTTAACCTGTTTGTGCTGTTTGGTTTTTTTTGCTGAATGCTGCTGGGGGGGGGGGGGGAATAATTGAAACCCATCACCTCAGTTGTAAATCAGAACCAACATGTTTCCCTTTGAAATATTATTGTTGGTTTTCAAGCAGTGAAGTTTTGTGTTTAGCTCAATTCTTTGGAACTAAAAAGTGGGTGGAATCCTTTTTCTCCCAGAAATGAGAACAGACATTTGCATTTACACAGGGAAGATCTTGGCTAAATCGAAGCTGAATGTACCCATTTCAAAGCAGTGGTTTGCAGAACATTCCCCCTTATCACTGTGTCCATGTTTGCACAGGAAGACTTGCAGAAGTCTGTGCTGCTCAGGAGGTAACTTACAGCAGCTCTTGATGACTAGAGAGAGCAAGGAAAAATAGGATTGAATGATGTAAGTAGAGCTGCTCAGACCCTTGGGTAGGGGTACAGACCAGGCAACCCCTCAAGGTCTCTTCCAGCTCTATTTTCTTTCAGTCAGGCTGCCAGCAGCAAAGCAGGCTTTGGAAAACACAGAATCACAGAGTGGTTTGGGTTGGAATGGAAGGAAGGTTCAAAGCTTCCAACCTTTAAAGCATATCTAGTCCAACCCCCTGCAGTGAGCAGGGACATCTTCAACTAGAGCAGGTTTCTCAGAGCCCCATCCAACCTGCCTTTGAATGTTTCCAGGAATGAGGCAACTGCCACCTCTCTGGGCAACTTGTTCCACGTGTCTTCTGATCGTTGTTTTCCATCTCTAAACCTTAAAGAACATTCACTTCGTTGCTCAGTGGCATATCTGTGTGCACCTAAAACCTGTGTCCCCTCCTCCAGCTCAGCTGGATCCACAGCAAAGCTGAAGCAGCAATCCCTCTCCCCCAGAGCTATGACAGCAGGAGGTGTCTTTGGTACCCATCCCCACCCTGAGGACAAGCCTCTGCCAAAACCTTCTGGTACATAGGTGCCTATGAGGAGATCTGAGGCTCAGGGATGGGGCCTTAAACAGAAATAGGTATTTTTTAATTTTAGGAATTCAGGTTCTAAAAAATAATCTAAAAAAATGTACTTCACTTCTTCAACATGCTCTCTACTGGTGTGTCCTTTTGCATATCTGTGCAGTATTGTTTCCTTACTCATTTTGCCTGGAAGAATTCTCTAAATTAGGAAAAAGAAATCAGCACATGCCCTGCTAATGTCTGGGAATTAGTCCATGTACTGACAACAGCATCAACCAGTCCCAAATCTATCTTTCTTCTATTTAAACAAAAGAGAGGAAACTTTTTTTTGTCTACTATTATAGTTTTCCCAACCAGCATCTGACATTTAGGACTGTGTTTTTCTTGGAGGGCTTTTCCAGCCTGCCTGGAAACTTCATCCCTCCCTGTTAGCAGAGCTGGGGTCCCACATTACATGTTTTTTATATAGTTGCTTGTTCACTGGTGAGTGCTTTCTTTTTGTTTCTGTCTATTCCTGTATCTAGAAGTAGGTGCTGGGAACACACTAATATTCTTATAGTGGGGGCTGCAGCTTGTGCAGGCTGCGAGCTGGAGCTGTGGCTGCTCCTGGACTAGGGCTGGGCCCCTGGGAGTGCAGCTTGAGCTGTTTGTTTGCTGGATTTCCCCGTTCTTTGCCATTCTGCACTTGTTGTGGTTTTAACATTTGATGACCCAGGTATCTCAGAAGGCTGTTTTGCTTCAATAGGCATGTGATGAATTGATCTTAATTAGCTTGTGGAAATAATATAAGCCTAAGTATTAAGCATGCTTTGTTAGGGTTTTGACATCTTCTTTTATATGTACAACTACAAATAAAATCAGGTAGATTAGCAGTCACTGGGAAATTGTTGTTGTGAGTCACTGACTCATAAGTACCGTAGGCTGCCTCTCCTCGTCTCAGTTAGTCATGCCCGGCTGTGGGCAGGAGTTCAGGGGCTCTGGTGCTGAGATTAACTGTGCCTGGATTGCTGGAGGGACAGGGTTTGCCTCCAAGCTCATCCCCATCACCTTCCCCCTTGGAAGACCCAGTTGGCTCCGTCTTGCCTCAAGGCAGAATGTGAGCAGGAGTGGAGTTGACCTGGCTTGTCTTCATGCACCAGCTCCAGCCTTTGGCTGGCACTGGGGTGTTCATGCGATGGAGAGATACTGGAATCTGTGATCCCAACTCAGTATCGTTTATTCCTCTGTCTGCCATTTAAATGCCATCTGTTAAAGATCAGGTCAAAAGTATTTGCTCTAAGTCATAAGTTCGTCTCCTCCAGGCTTGTCGTTGCAAACCATATTGGTGTGGCCTGGACCCTGGAGATGCCCGTTTGTTCGTGAAAGGGTAACAACTAATAGAAGCGCTCAGGGAGTTCATTTCTATGATGCTGCCTAGAAGGAAGGGGCAGCTGAGCGGGCATGAGCCGGACAGGGGACGGGCGCAGAAGGGCCAGCCGGGTTTTGTGAGTAAGGAGCGGGAGGGGTGGCGTGCACACGGCAGCCGCGATCTGGGGGCACCCCAACAGCACAGGAGGACACAGGGGGGCCAAGGGGGCACCCGGCCGTGGGACGAGCGGGACGGCGGACGGGCCGCTACAGGTAACGCGGGGCCGGCGGCAGCTCGCAGGGCAAAGTGCCGGGGTCCGGCTGTGCCCGGGCAGAGCGGGGCGGGCCCGGCCGGGGCCGCTCCCCCCACCTCGCCGGCAGCGGACGCCGGGGAGCGGCAGAGGGTCCCCGTCGCGGCGATTCGGCGGCGGTAGCGGGCGGGGCGGGAGGCGGAGCCGGGGCCGGGCGGCGGCGGCGGGCGGCGGGCTGGGGCTGCTCAGTGCGCCCGGCTCCGCTCGCCTCCCCTCGCTTCGACTCGTCCTCGGCTCGGCTCTTTCTCTCCCTCCCGCGCCCGGCCCCGGCCCGGTATGGCCGCTCCGCCGCCTCGCCGCCGCCTCTCCGCCGCCTCCGCCGCGCCGCCCCCGCTGCTGCTGCTGCTGCCGGTGCTGCTGCTGCTGCTGCCGGTGATGTTGGGCGGCGGGCCCGGCGCGGCGGCGTCTCGGGAACCCCCCGGTCCGTGCCGGGTGAAGACGGTTACGGTGTCCACGCTGCCGGTGCTCCGGGAGAACGATATCAGCTGGAGCGGGGCCCCTCCGCCCGCCGCCGCCGCTGCCGCCGCCGACTCCCGCTTGCTGCTCTTCGTCCGCAGCGAGCTGCCCGGCCGCGTTGCCGTGCAGGACGACCTGGACAACACCGAGCTGCCCTTCTTCACCCTCGGTAGGCACCGCGTCCCGTCCCGTCGGTACAACCGTCCCTTCTCCCCCCACCCCCGGCTCCCCGGGTCTCTGAGCATCCCGCTGCTCTCGCCGTGCTGCGCCGGGATTTTTGTTCGCCACCCTCTTCCCCTTACCCCTCTCCCTCCCCATCGTGGACACGCTGCTTGTGTTTTGGAGCTTTCTAACGCTGCCCTTGCTGCCCCCTGCCTTGTTTTTTCCTGCTGGGGAGGGATTTTTTAGCAGGGCCTGAGGGCTCCTGCCTTGTAAAAGCCCTGGGAGTAAAAGCGTCTCCGCTCAGGCTAGAAAGTGCTGGGTGCTGCCTCTTGTGCTCCAACTTGAAGGCTTAGCCCTGGAGAAGGTACTGCCGAGCCTAGCAGAAGGAGAGAGGAGGGTTTTTTTTTTCTAGCCAGACCCTAATTTTATAAACGCTTCATCCTAATTCTCGTCGCTCGCTCTTGGTTCACGCACAACTCCGGCGCCTGGCTCTGTGGCGAACGCCTGCGGACTTTCCTCCTCTCCCAGCTTTCGTAGGGAGGAGGATGGGAGTAGAAATAATTCTGTTGTCGTACTTTCATCTCCATGCCGGATCCTGTTGTCTCAGATGAGGTGCCCGAGCTGCTTCTTGTCACTTGTAGCCTTTTCTGTGCCTTAATCACCCCGGGGAATCCCCCAGGGGAACTGCTCAGCGTGCTGTATGGACAGCGCGGGGTTTACTCTGCCAGGTCACCGAGGGTTTTTGGTTGATCTTTATCCTCTAGCTTTCCAGCTTTTTTGGTGTTCCGAGTGTAGGATAATTCACGTACCTGCTTAGCTCCGGCTCTGACATACCGGGTTCTGATGCCCAGCGCCTCTCCCTGCGCGCCAGGCGTGTCGAGGTGTCTGCCTGCAAGGCTGCCCGGGTGGGCACCTCCCGCAAGTCCCTTCCCATTCCTCATGGAAGTGGCTGCCTTTCACTGGCTGCGGTGTGAGAATCACTGTCTGTGCCTCCCGGTCCTGTCATCTTCCCGTCTGTGAAGCTTCATTGTAGCGAATGCCTGTAATAAACAAGTTGATGGTACTTCCCGAGCCTCCTGGGTTCTGGCTTTGCCGTGTGGCTTCCTGAGCCATGCTTGGTCGATTGCAGAGATCCCAAACAAAACAAATACTCTGTTTCAAGTAGTGAAAGTGAAAACTCAAATGTTTAAGGCGGTAGGAATGACATTTACCTTACGGTGATTAAAAGTAACAAGAAGTTTCATGGTTCATCGAGCTGAATTTTCAGAGGAAAGTAAGTACAGTTTCTTCAGGGACTGGGTGTGAAGTGGGCACTGATCTAAATATATCTTGAAGCAAAGAAACCCCTCTATGTGTAGCTTAGGTAATAGCTCAAGTTGGAGGAGAGAAATTTGTCTTGATAGATCAGTGACAGGATCTTGTCTAGCAAATCCTATTTCTGTGAGTGACTGCCAGTACAGAGACCATGTCTTGGTCTAAAGGATTCTCTTTTGCTTGTCTGGGATATCGATTATGAATGTCCTCTTGAATAAGTAACACATCTTGTGTGAAAGTGTTGGTTTGTTGGTTTTTTTTCTCTCCCTTCATGGACAAAAGACCCCAGAATGTCCCCTCCTGGTTCCCTGAACCCACGGGCATCAGGCAGATTGGAAGATAAATGGAAGCTTTGCCCGTGGTGGGATGGCTTCATCACAGTCCTGAAATTAATCAGCGTGTTGCCTCCAGAGAAGGTAAAACACTTGTCCTTCCCCAAGGTCTAGCTCATGAATTGCTGTGGATGCTCTGATATTTCAAATTTGTTGCATTTCTTCCCATCTCCTGGTGTGGCAACTGAGTCTCCCTCACAGTTAACTCTTCTCTGGGCGAGTGCTTTAGAGGATTTCTGACTAGTTTCTTCAGTGCAGGAAGGGCTGGAGTTCTCTGTAGTGGTTTGTTTCCCCTGCATCCTTTTCTAACTTCATCAGTGGCTGGGAACCTGAGAGCTGCTGCTGCTGCTGCCCTGTAATGGGCTGCTGGAGGTGAAAATCACATTACATGTGGGAGGTCAGTCAAATGGATTTGGAGTGACCTGGGGGCAGTGATTGCTTTGAACGGTGGCTTCTCTTGCCAAAATCTTCAATAGCCCCTGTGGTTACCTGATTTCTGATGCTTACATGTATTTAGATGTGTTGCTGAACAAGTTTAGTGCTGCCTGGGCCTGAGCTCAGGAAGATGAACAAAAGCTGATGTCCTGCTGATTGCAAATGTGTTGAGGGCTCCTAAATGTCTCTGAGTTCAGGCTGCTGCTGCCTCTGGAACTGCCTTCTGGCCTTATGGGGGTAAGGGTGGGGTAGGAAGACCTCCTGAAGTACACACCTCAGGATAGCAACCCTGACTGGCATCCTGGAGGGATTTTTTTTTTAATCTGAAAAAAGAAAATGAAAAGCATTAAGAAGGCAGAGCAGAATTCTGATGCTGATGCTACGGACTCTGGAGTGAAACAAGTGGAGAATAAATTGAGGCTATCTTGCTCTGCAGGGCTCAAAAGTCTTTCCAGGCCAGGAAGCACAAAATAAAACATTGTCTTGCTTGGTGGTGATGAGTTTGTTTAAGCAGACACTCTGTAGTCCTGGGCCTGCTCAGCAACTCCCAGCTTAGTAAGTTTCCTGATGCTGGAGTTGTTCCTGTGCCTCTCATGACAGCTTTGCATCAAAGGAGGGTGGGGGATCTGTAGCTAAAGGCTGATGGATCTGCAGCTCTGTGGAACTTGGGATCAGAGAATCATTTAGGCTGGGAAAGACCTTTAAGATCATTGAGTCCAACCATGAACCTTATACTGCTAAGTCCACCACTAAACCATGTCCCTGAGCTGGGTCTTTTTCAGGGCAGATCAAGTTATAATGTGCTGAGGGGATGCTCCGAGTCAGTGGCTGGTACAAAGCACATACAGTGCTCCAGGTCCCTTTTCTTGAAAGGATTCCTCCTTCTGGGGATGAAGCAACTTCTGTGTCCTGACAAGAGGAGATTTTATTCACTTCGTAAGTGCTTAGAGCAAGAGGTTCCAGGGCTGCACCCTGCCCATGGGAAGCTGGGACAGCAGGAGCCATTGCGTGACTGGGATGGACTGCAGGGAGAAAGCAGGGATAGGAAATCCATGCAGCCGACCCCTGGCCCTGTGGTACCTTAGCAGCAGCAGCTGGAGGAGCAGCAGGAGCCACTCACTCACCCACTGAGAGGTGGTAGAGCTGCAGTGTTGCTCTGCCAACAGCATTGGTTCTGCTGGAGCCTCCACCATGGGCAGGCAGGGAGGTGGGGAGGGAAAAGGTTCACCCCTTCCCACCAAAAGTAGGAAACTTTGGTTCCTTGTTGCATCCTTCCCACCCTGCTGCTGAAATGCACGTTGGCAGCTCTAGTTTGCTCTGTGTCCCTTCTTCAGTGGAGGGTCTTGATTTCTGCATTTCCCATTCCTGGGTTTATTTTTTTCCTCTCTTGTGCTGGAGACAAGAAGGATGCTTTTCCCCCCACCCGCCAGTGACGTTCTAAAACTCCCCAGCGAAGCACAGAGGTGGCAGGGAATGACAAATGTAACTTTGCCACCAGTGCATCAGGAATTGCTGTGCATCCCCTTTCCTGAAAAAGCATCCTGCCCTTTCCCTAACCTTGGGAGACAACCGATGCTTTGCGGTATTTTTTTTTTTTTTTAATGTTTTTTTTTTCCCCTCTCTAATTCTTCTACTGTTACACTGCGAGTGCTGCAGCCTATCATTGACTTCATTCTTGTACGGTGAGGTCTCTCCAAGGTATGGATCTTGATTTAGTCAGCAGCCATGTGCTCTGTACAATAGCTGCTCCACGAGCACAGCCTGCTCTAAGTGCAATTCAGGGAACGAGGCAGTTTAGCTTCCCAGCTAATTTAGATGAGCTCTATGTGTGAGCAGATATATATAGAGGAGAGAGAAGGAAAGAGGCAGACGAATTTTCACCGCTGCTCTTCCCCGATAGTGACTTACATAACAACAGTTTACTACAGGCTTCTGATAAATGGCTTTAATGGTCGCTGATTGATGAGCGGCCGCCGGCGATTGGGTTTGGGAAGGTGCTCGGCAATCTACATTCCCTGTGCCCCACCGTGGCCCCTCTGCCTGGCTGCGGCTCATCCATCCCCTGCTCCTCAGAGCTCTGCAGCTCCTCCAGCTCCTCAGCACTTCGGGGGCACTTCTTTGATCTTCTTTCTTAACTTTTCCCTAAGCCATCTTGTAATTTTGAACTTCTTGTCTTTAGCGTGGGAAAGCATTAAAATAAAGGGAAGCACTGAAATCCCTGCGGGTTGTTTGACTTTCCTGCCACTCCTGGAAGCTCTGGAGCGGGGCTTTGTCACCCTTGCTCTTGTCAGTGCCTCCTGTTTCTGCAGAGAGGATGGAGAGGCTTTTGGGGTTGCCCAGGGAGTGTGGATGTGTCTGAAACTTTTCAATGCTGCTGTTCAGAAGCACCTGCTCTGCTTTGAGCTGGCCTATGAGACCTTGGAGCAGCAGCGTGTAGGTAGAAGAGAGAGAATGTGCTCAGTGTGAGACCCTAACCCTGTCCTCAGGGTACGCCATCTAAAAATGGGGTTGTCACTGCAGAAAGAAGCCAATGAGTAAAGTTTAGTTTCAGCACCTCCCTTTTTAGCTAACTGGCCCCTGCTAGACTGGGAGAGCTTAACTGTATTTCTAGCCAGAGGTTCAGTTAAGCAAATGTTGTGGGGGTTTGTTTGTGGTTTGGGTTTCATTATTTTTTATTTTTTCTGGCTGTTCCTGAAGTAGTCCAAGGGGTAAAGAGTCTCATCTTCAACCAGGAAAGTGGATGGAGCCAAAAAGCCCCAGTGAGGTGGTACAGTGAGGATGTGTCAATGGGCTACTTGACATAGGAACTGGGGAGCTTGTAGACCCAAAAGTGGGGGCTGCTTTCCTTCCCCTTCGTGCTCATCATAGCTGTGTGTGGCTGTGGGGTGTGGGCACAAAAAGCCCCTGGAAATGGGCTAGTTCTCAGGTGGCCACTTCCCTCCCCAAGGATAGGGTCGAATGGGGCTTGGGGGGATGTGGACTTGCAGGGGTTTTGCTTCACCTCGGGTATTTTCTAGGGTGAAAATCCTAGTTAAGACTGGGAATCTGTAACTGTGTGAGTCCTCTGTACTCTGGGAGTTGCTGCTTTCCAAGAGTACCCGTGTTGACCAGCTAGTGGCAACAGAAGATTAACTATAGAGAGGAGCCGGCTCTGCAGCTCAGCACAGCCTGGAGTAGCAGCGGGAGGAGGCTGCTGCCTGGGGATCCCCTCTGCTCCCCCCTTCCTCCTGTGCAATGGCAGCAGGTTTTCCATTATGTCAGTGTGCCAGGGACCTTTAGTGCTGCTGCCTGGAGGGAAAAAACATGCTTTTCTTCAGTATTAGATGGGGAGCTTGCTGTGGGGGCTGGGGAGGTGAGTGGCTTCCAAGTGCCACCACACAGAGGGACATTATCTCCAAAACTTGTTGCCTTTTCCTTTCTAAGCCCTAAAAGTGTAAACCCCAGCTGTGTGATGGAGAAGCCTGTGTGCTGTTGGCTGGCTGGGAAACCAGGCTGAACCCTTGGGTTTTCCGGGTGTAGCAGGAGTTCAGGTGTGGGATTGGCTGGGACAGGAGGAGAATAGGTTGATGCTGCTTGTGGGAACAATGAGATATTAATCTTATGCTGCCTCAACATATATGTCAGCAGTAGCAGGTGGCTTGAGAAACACCCACTGTCACACCCAAAAGCCTTATAAAGTGTGGGGTTAGACTGGGGCTGGAGACCAAAAGGAGAAGTGGAGAAAATGGAAATGTCTCCGTTGAAGCCTTTCATTGTGCCCACAGTACAGCTTGGGTCGGGGGTGTCCTCCTCCAGTGGCAACCATCTGAAACAGGGCATGGTGAGCCTCAGCCACCACCTGAAACAGGGCATGGTGAGCCTCAGCCACCACCTGAAACAGGGCATGGTGAGCCTCAGCCACCACCTGAAACAGGG
>JAOEGS010012862.1:0-16910 GCA_025447755.1 Corythornis vintsioides | reverse complement strand
CATGGAATGGTGAGCCTCGAGCCTCAGCCACCATCTGAAACAGGGCATGGTGAGCCTCAGCCACCATCTGAAACAGGGCATGGTGAGCCTCAGACAGTCTTCCCTTGCTGGTGCCCAGTCCTGTTCCTGCCGCTACCTGTGGAGCGGGTGACGGCATCGGGCAGAGATGGTTCTCGTGCATAACCAGCTTAAGAAATGGTGCCACTTAAAAGAATTGAATGCTTGTGCTGCTGCTCGGGTCTCGGCTAATGCGGTTAAGGTTTCCAGTGTCCAGACAGTATGGAGACACTTAATGGTATTGAAGAAGCAGAGTGGCACACAGAGGGGACGAGTAGTGATCTTGGCTGCCTGCAGCCGCGCTGGCTGGGTGAGGCTTTTGTCTCCTGGGAAAGAGGCAGGTGGGGGGGAAAAAAACCAAATGAAGACAAGAATAAATTATTTTGGCCCATCAATCCCCTTGGGCATCCCCTTGCATGCTGTGCAAGCAGCACTGCTCTTGAATGTATCCAGTGTCCTTATCCCGCTGTGGTCCAGGGGGAAGGAGGGACTCCTGGCAGCGGGAGGGAGGTTGGACTGTGACTGCCTGCGAGAAGATGGGGCAGATAAGATGTGGAGCCAAGGCTCTGCCTGTGGGCAGAGGTGGCTGATGGGGCAGAAGACAGAAGTCTGAGTTTCCCTCTGTTTCTCGTTATCTCTTCCCCACCAGTCTTGCTCCCCTCCCTCTGTGCTTCCACCTCTCTCGTCTCTGTGCAAGACAAAGTCTGCATGAAACCACGACTGGCTTTGAAAGCAGCAGCAGCAGCGAAAGGGAAGAAATTTTCCATTAGCAGCATCAGCAGTAAAAGAGATTTTTTCCCAGTCACCTGGTAACTGCTGTATTTAGGAAGATTACTGAGCTGATGCTGTTGCTCCCAGGCATATGTATGGCAGTGATCCTGTTAAGAAGGGAGACAAGAGCCAGCCTGCATGGCCACACGTGTGGAGGTTTGCTGGTAAAGGTTAGTTGGGCATCTCTCTGCAGGAGCAGGGACCTGCTGGGCCTTCCACCTCGTGTGCACCAGCATCTGCTCCTCGGTGCATGGGAATGAAGCAGAAATTGCATTGTAAGTGCAGTGAGGAGCTGTGGTGGGGGTGGGGGAAGCAGAGTGTGGCTCCCTGGGGCTCTGCACTCGCCTGTCCCCAGGTGGTGGAGGGAGTGCCTGGCCCTGACTGTGGGGATGGGCTGGGTGTTTTAGTGCCTGATGCCTGTCTTTCTCTGTGTCTGATGAGAATCAGAGTCACAGACTGGTTTGGGTTGTAAGGACCTTTAAAGCTTGTCTAGTGCAGTTCCCTTGCAGGGAGCAGGGACATCTGCAACTAGAGCAGGGTGTTCAGAGCCCCGACCAACCTCCCCTGGGATAATGCCAGGGATGGAGCAGCCACCACCTCTCTGAGCACCCTGGGCCAGGCTCTCACCACCCTCTGTGTAAGGAATTTCTTCCTTACATCTAGTCTGAGATATGCCTACAGAGGGGTGCAAAGATCCTATGGACCAACTGGGAATATAAACCCACTGTCCCAAAATCCCATGGCCCTGGAACCACATAACTGGGTAGTGGAGCCCCCTGATTTACTCCCAGCCCCGCCGCTGGCCACGTGCATGCTCCCAGGAGCTCAGTTCTTCATACCTTGAAGCTTTGGGTCTTTCTCCTTTCTCTCCTCCCTTCTATCTCTCCATGGGGCAGAGGGGTGACCTCGCCAGTGGCTGGAGCCCTGCCTTGGCTCAGCTCTGGAAGCTGGGCTCCCCAGGCAGGCTGGAGGGCTGCTGGCTGCTCAGGCACTCGCCTACAATGAGCTGGCACCGCAGCGTCCCTGCGGCTGCCGCAGTCACGGCTGCCTCTGTCCCAAGGCCGCTCTCAGCCTTTCTCCTTCTCTTGCTGTTCTTTCTGGTTCTCGAGCGATTGGTGTTCCAGGGAGTGCAGCACATCCCTCAAATACGGGATCAAGTGACAGTAAACATGAGTTGGCAACAGCATAACATATTTTGTTTTGCCTCTGCCCAACTGCTGGGGACCATCAGCTTATCCCTGTGCCACTCGCCATTGGTGGCAGGCACAGGGCAGCTGGTGTGTGGGAGCAGGGAGGGCTGGAGCAGAGCGTGTTCTCTGCAGCCCAGAACCAGGACCTGCTGCTGCTTGTCCACCCCGGCCAGAGAGCCCCAGGTCTACGTGCCGAGACTGAAAAGCTTCTCCCTGCGCTCACACTTGCCGTGCTGCTGTTGCTCTTGTTGCCTGGGGGTCTGAGGGGAGCTGGGGCAAAAGGTGACCTAACTCTTTACTTGTGCAGTGTGCACCCAGAGTGAGATCTGCTCTCATGGGAAGTTTTCCACTTGGATGGACTTCCTGGGGTGAAGGGGCTCCCATGGCAGATGCTGCCAGTTGTTCCTGATTCTATCTCAGTTAACTCAGTGCTGCCTTGCACAGGCTACTCTGTGGGGGTGGAGGGAGATGGAGAATTCATCTTGGCTTGTTGGGTGAGTTCAGCATGAGTGGTGGTTCTGGAGAGCTGTGGGGCTTCTTAAGACATCCTGTTATATCCCTTTTCTACACCTATGACACCTCTGTTTTGTCCTTCATACTTCTCATTTGATTAAATTAGAAAGGTTTAAACTCACTTTCCTGCCCTATAGTGTGCCCAGGGAATTCCTCTCAGGCTTCTCTGAAAGCCTTCATGTTGGCATCATGCTCCTAGTTTCTCCACCTTTAATATCTTGGGAAAGCTGGACAGGGAGAAGTGCCCAGGAGGACCAAGATGGGAACATCATCCCAAAGGTGGATACACGTTCCCCTCTTTCTTTTTCATGCCATCCAAACTCAGCAGCCTGTGGTCAAGCTGTGCCCACAGACTCATTTGTAGCATTCTGGGCATCAGTTAGGCTTTGAAAAAACAGCAGGAACTGTTTCCTCCTTCCCTCCCTCCCAGGAACAGACAGGGGTGTGGAGGAGAGACAGACTGAGCCAAAGCAGCATGCTGGGGTTTACCTTTGTGTGCTTCTCCAGTGTATCTGGAACTCCCAGCCCCAGGGTAACCTGCTGAATGTGACAGACATCTCCTCCTGTCTGAAGGAGGTGCTTGAGGTTGGCAGCTCAGGGTCTCCTGGGGATGCCAGTGCTGGGAACCACTTGATTCACATACTCAACTGATGGGAGCCTCCTGGCCCACCCTAGGGCTGGCCTTTGGGACAGAAGGTGTGTGGCCAGTCCAGCTGAAGGGAAGGGTTGTTACAGAGGAGCTGAGTGTCATGCTGGGGACACGACTGGTGTATTTGGGAGTGGGACGTGTTGAGGGCACACCCAGCAGTGATGACGTTGGCCTTGTCTGCGCGGGCAGGTCCTTGCTGGAAGGTCACTGGCTGCTCCATCTTCCATGTTCCCATCAAGGACTTGAGCATTTGTCATCCCCCACGGAGCACGGGGAGGGCTGCAGGGGTGCGTCCGTCACCCAGAGAGCCCCTGGGCTTCGGCTGAACTTTGTGTTCTAGCAATAAAACTGTGCGAGGAGCCGTGTGCTGTACCAAAGCCCAGGGATAGAATGCATCCGTATCGTGCTGTACCTTTCATCTTGAAGGATTCCCAAGGAGCTTTACAAACTCGGAGCTGTGCAGCCTGCCAGGGTGGCTGAATGCTATCAGCAAAGGCTGCAGTCTAATCTCTGCAGCAGTGTGTGTCCCCCTCTCCCCCTCGCAGGGGGAACTTTATGAAGTCTGATCTCGGGCTGACGCTGTGCCGGGTGTTCTCCTCTAAGCCAGATTTTCTCGGGAGAAAAGGGAAAACGTGTAGCTGTTTGTTATGCAAAACCGGCAAAAGAAATGTTCTTCCTGGGGCAGTGGGTGGGAATTCAACAGCTTTGGATCTTGGCAGGGAAACGTGCCCTTCGTGCAGCCCCGAGAAGAGGGGATGATAAAGTTTGAGCACTTGAGAAATTGCTTCTGGGCAGAGGCAGGGTGGCAGAGTTCAGCTGAAGGACACCGGGGCTGCCTCAGAGGCAGCTCTCAGGAGGGAGGCTGTAAATGTCAGCCTGAAATACTTGGTGTGCAAGTCTTTTGTCATCCAGTGTCCCCTTCTGTCCCCACAGAGACGCACCTGAGCCACCTGATGGTGTGACCACGTCCTGCAGCCCTTGGCAGTGTCTAGGCTGCTGCTGCCTCCCAGACAGGGAAGGATGGTGCAGCCCCCTGCCCAAGTCACCCTTGGTGCTCCCCAACTCCCGTTGGGTTTATTTTCATCTGGGCTCACCTGGAGCTGAGGGTGGTGGGAGGTGTCTGAAGCTGCTGTCAGTGGTGGCAGAGCCTAAAAATCAAAACAAAGTGGGAGCAGGGGCACCAAATGAAGCTGTCACCGGAGGCATATGCTTGAAAATCAGAGGTTCTATTTTTGTTTGGAGTGGTGCACACTTAGCCTGTTTTGTTTAGCAGTTTGTTTATGGGATGTATTTTCCCATCCTGTGTAGCTCCTCAAATGTAAGCTATAAACAAACTGTAAAATCAAAAGCAGCCTCTTATGTTCTCCCATTAAATGCATCCTGGTGCACAGGAGATCCAGGGCATGTGGTGCCTGCCAGCCTGAGGTCCTCAGTTCAGCAGGAGCCAGTGCTCCAGTAAATGAGGTTATTTTGTCATGTTTGAGTATGGAAATTGCTGTGGGTGTCCCCAGGGTGGAGCAGGGACGTCTCAAAAGCACAGCAGCCTTTTTGTCCAATTGCTCCTACGTTGGATGCTCTGACCCTTCTCACGCCCATCCCCTAGGAGCACAGGTATCGCCACCTGCAGCTCCTTTAGCTTTGCCTCCTTCCTTGGACCTAATTGAGATGGTTCCTCAGGCCACCAGGAATGGGATGTGATGTGGCCAATGCAGTTTGTAGATCCTGGCTATGAAAACCCTTCAATATCAGTTGAATTTCCAAAAGGCAATAGAGGTTTGTGGCTGTTCCTGCTGTAGTCGCTGCAGTTTCATGCCTTGTACTGGATCAACAGCCACATGTTTCTGCCTTTAATTTTTCTGAGTGCTATCAGAGGGGCTAGAAGGGTATTTAATGAAACAGCAGCAGCCTCGCCTTTGACATAAGTCAAGAAACCGGAGCTGCTTGAAGACACAAACTCCATTACATTGCTTTACATCTCGCCACACCTCGGAGCTCGCAGTTTCCTCCTCTCCTGCTCTCTGCTCTCCCCAGACAGGCAGCACAGTTGTCCTTACTGTGCTGCTGGAGAAAATCCATTACCCAGTGCCATGGCAGCTGGGAGGGAGGCCGGGGCCGCTGCCTGTAGGGGCTGCTCGTAGCCAGCTCGGGGGTCTCTCCGGAGCAGCAGTTGGCACGGCAGACACCCCGCTCCTCGCTCGGCTCCATTTCATTCTGCTGTCGTAGCAGCTGCCGGCGCTGTTTCGCTGACAAGCTGTTCCCTACCCCGGTGGTCTGCGGGAACTGGGATGGGAGCTGGGATTTGGGCAGGGGGGGGAGCTGCGGGAGCTGTGGGGTCGCTGATGGCTTCGGCTCTGCTTCGGCTGCTGGAATGGCTCCTGCTGCCCACGGCTGGGGGTGCTGGAGGCTTCTCTCTGCTGCCCAGGCTCACTTTCGACTGTTGTGAAACCTTCTCACCCCTTGGCAGTGAAGGGCTTTACAGCGTGTTGCAATGAGCCACTTAAAAGCAAAAAAGGAGGGGAAAAAAGCAAAATAAACCAGCTGAGCCAGTGTGGTGGCTCCAGGGCCTGTGCAGGGGTGAGCTACAAGTGGGCTCTTTGTAGGGGTGCTGAAGAAAAGTTGAGCTGTGTGAGAGCCCTCCCTTTGCAGGAACACTTGGGTGTTTTAACTGTGGCACCTTCCAGATGCATTGCTTCCCTAAAACTGTGTTCCCTGCTGCTCTGCAGGCTTCATGGGTGGTTTGGGGGGTGTGCCCCGAGTCTTGTAAACCCACTACTTTAAAAGTCATTGGTCTCCAAAGCCTCTCTCTGGCAGGAAAGATTCAAATTGTCCATGGGTACCTGGCCCACAGCTGTGTTCACATCCCTGGGAGGGATATCCCAAATCACCCTGTGTCCTGAAGTCTCTGTCTGCAGGGAGCTGGTGTGGGACACCAGCTCCCCATCACTGCTTGTGGAGGGGTCTGGGCTGGTAGGAAGGTGAGGGTTTTGCTGTGGCTCAAAAGGTCCAGGCTTTCTGTGGATGTGGGGCTGTGGGTTTTAATCGCTGCTTGTTCCAATTGTCTCTCTGCAGAACTTCTCTGAAGGCACCTGAAGGCAAACCAGCAGGTGTTAATATTCTTTTTCTTGTGCTGTTGTTGTGTGGGGAAGAATTTAGATTGAAGAAAAGCTGCTGTTTGAAACGGTGCTTCTTGCCTTGGCTGTGGCAGCTGGAGGGCATGTGAGACCTGGGTGAGAGGAGAGGTGAGCTGGCCTGACTGGGGAACAAGCTGCAGCTTTAATTTGACTGGTAATGGCTGTGCAGCATTTCCTTAAGTCTTCTCCATGCTCTTGCTCTTCTAACTCTGTGCAAATATTTGCAGCAGTTAGGGAGCTGCCCAGGGAGATTTTTATTCCTGGCATGAACTGTGTTACAGGGAAAGGCTGGGCCAGGAGAATGATCTCACAGTGGATACAAAGATCCACCCTGTCCAGCAGTCTGTGCTGTGGTGGCCAGCAGAAGGTGAGGGACAGGACACAGGTCCCTGGAGCATCCCATGGGGGTTTGCTCCACCTGTGCATCTTGACTGAGCTGAAATCAGCTCCCAATCAGCTCCTGCATCTCCATTAAGTTGACCCTGCTGGGAAGTCTCTCTCTTGGTGGGGTTGTGCTGTGCACAGATGGGCTGTGGTGAGAGGAGAGGGAGGTTTCTCTCTGAGGTCTCGAGGACATGCCGAGTGCTGACCAGGGGCCTGTGCAGAGGGAGGGATGCTTCTGTTAATTAGCACTAGATGAAAGGAAAACTTGTCTTTATTCAAAGAGCAGCTTGTTCCAGTTTCATCACAGCCCCTCAGTTCGGAGCTTTAAAGTTGGGCAAGTGTGTGAACAATAAGTTTGGGAAGATGTTTTGAAGCCAGAATTGCAGCATTGTTATGAAAATGCTGAAGGGGAGTTGTGACACTGTTTTGAAGATGAAAGTATTTGAACAATCTTAAACTGACACATTTAGAGAAAAAAAAAAAATAAAAGAAAAAATAAAGTTTGCACAAAAGACAGCTCTCAACAAAACTCTCCCTGGCCAGAGTCAAATAAGACCATTGAGACTGTGGAGGTCAAGGAAGGCATTTTGAGGTGCTGCTGGCTTTGGCTGTCACAGGTGACCCTGCAGCCCGTGTGGTGAAATGAGAGCTTCCTGTTGGTGTTACTGGTCTGTGCTGGGCAGGGTGAGCTCAGGTGTCCCCTGCCCCATTGGGTACTGACTTTCCTCCAGGCAGCTGATGGACCAGTGGAGCAGCAGGAGGAGGGTGTGAGGTGAGGAGATGCTGATGGAGCACAGACACGTGCTGGTCCCATCCTTGCAGCTTGAGTGATGCTCTTTGACACCAGCAATGCTCGCTGCAGGTGGAGTTGGTCTGTGGGGTGAAAGAAAAAAGAAATACAGAAAACTGTATCTAGCAGGTCTAGGGAGGTTTTCCTCCCACTCTGCTCTGCCCAGGTGAAACTGCATTCAGTTTTGGGCTCTTCAGTTCAGGAGAGACAGGGATCTACTGATGAGAGTCCATTGGAGGCTATGATGATAATTAAGGGACTTGAACATCTCTACCTTGAAGAAAGGCTGAGAGAACTGAGGCTATTTACTCTTGGAAAGACTGAGGGAATCTTATTAATGTCTATAAATATCTGAGGGGTGGGTGTTGAGTGGAGGGGCCAGTCTCTTTTCCATGGTGCCCAGTAACAGGACAAGGAATAATGGGTATAAGCTAGAACATGACAAGTTCCACCTCAACATGAGGAAAAACTTCACTGTGAGGGTGCCAGAGCCTGGACCAGGCTGCCCAGAGAGATTGTGGAGTCTCCTGCTTTGGAGACTTTCCAAACCTGCCTGGATTTGTTTCTGTGTGGGCTGCCCTGGGTGACCCTGCTCTGGCAGGGGGGTTGGACTTGAAGATCTCCAGAGGTCCCTTCCAACTCCTAACATTCTATGATTTTCTTTCTCATGACCACCTGAATGAAACATTTTGTGGTGACAGCTCTTTTTATTTATTTTTTTATTTTTAAATTTTTTTTTAATTCCCATTAAGCTCATTTCCATTGCTCTCTCTCTTTCAGATACCCAGGGGCCTCTGAGCACCTGCCCTGTAATTAAAAGCAATCTATTACGGTGTCTGAGGGGGCTGTGTGAGCTACAGGGCCACGAGCCCTGGTCTGCCTCAGCAGAGCTGTCAGGCAGTTCCTTCGATAGAAAATAGACACCAAAAATTCCTCTTCCACCCCCAACTTTTGTCTTCCTGCCAGCCCTGGATTCCAGATTTATTTAAGGGTCTTTTCTTTCGGGCTCAGGTGGGTGTGGAGCGTGTATTTTTTGCCATGTGAGTCTGACAAGCCCTTGGGGAGGATGAGTGGGTGTCTTGAAGTGTTAGGGAGAAACTTGGCAAGTGCTTCAGTTCCAGGGATCTCTTTGCATTTTTGGCTGCATCTGCTTTTTTATCCTGCTGCTCTTAAACTTTTCTGAACCAGCAAAGTCAGACGCCAGCAGCGTTGCCATCCAGGAATAACTCAGCTCCTGTTCCTCAAAGGCCTGGCCACAGAGACTGGATGGTTTCTGTGGTTTCTCCTAAGAGTCCCAGCCAATGAATGGGACAGTCCTGGAATCCCTCTGCCCAGCACTCCTGAATCTGTTAGCCACGGATGGAGATGGTCCTGCCCTCCCTACATGATAGAGGAGAGTTCTTCACTCCTGGAGCTGGGATGAAGATGGGCAGGAATGTGCACAGAGCAGCCTACGCTTGGTTGTTTCTCAAAAGCAGGAGAGACTCTCCTGAGCTGCCTTGAGGTAGTGCCTTTCTTCTTGTGTCCTGTTGCATGCTCCCAGCTTGGTTCCTAGCCTTGTGTATCTAGAATCTGGGATGTGGTTTCAGGAGGTGAGCTCAAGTCTTAGCTCTGTTGAGGTTTGGGGGAAGACCTTCCCCCCGTGGTCTTTACTGCACTGCAGTTGAAGGGAGCAGACACGAGCAGGCAGATTCATCTGGTGGAAATAGAGACCTTTGAGTCATTCTGCGATTCTCTTCTTGGCTTTGCTATTTACTCATGAAATGACCTTGACAGAGCGATCACACCTCCCTGTACCTCCTCCTCCCTCACTGTTGGCAGGAGCCTGGAGGGGCTCCCTCTTGGCATTGCTGAGATGGTGTAAAATTCTTGTGTGGAGGTGAGAGGGAGGGACAGACCCTCTGGGCTCCTTTTCTGCTCCCCTGCCTGCAGGCTGCTGGTGCAGAGAGTGCTGAGGACTCATAGAAGTGCAATTCAGAAGTGGAAGAAATGGGTGGGTGGTAAATGGACTTGTCTGACCAGGGTCTGCTGCTTCTCTGAGCTGGGGAGGCTGCTGCCCCACACACTTGTCTGGCCAACAGCTCTTCCCACACCTCAACCAGCAGCTGGGCAAGGGGAGAGCAGGATGCAGCAGAACACTGTCCCACCAGCAGCTCCTCTCATGTTAACTCCAGGGAGCTACAAACGACCTGCAGGGTGCAAAGCTCCTCATCTCCTGCTCTCCGTGAGAGCCACAGCGTCTCTAATTCAGCAGCCGAGGAGGTAACCTTAGCAACTCCACGCTGGTGCTGGGGACCTTCTCCAGCTACCCTTAGAGGTGGTATGCCTGGTGTTCAGATGGCCTCTTCCAAAGACTCTGGCTGCCTGCACATCCATCCTCCCTCCCAGACACCCCTTGGCGTGGCTGCCGGCGCCCGCTGTGCGAAGCAGGAGCTGGCACGGGAGGAGGATCCTGCATCCCAGCGGCTGCTTGTTCTGATCTTGATGATGTGCAGGCTGAACTGGTGACCTGCTGCAGCTCTGGGGAGAGGTGCTGCTGTCTGTGGGCAGTACTGGAAGGAGGTGCTGAGCCTGCTTCTGCGCTGGCTATGCCTGTGCTGCAGTGCGTAAGGCTGACGGAGGCTTGGAGCTGCATCAGGGGAAGCTCTGGAGATCCAGGAGAGCAGGAACCTCCAGGAGCACAGCGTGAGGCTTGTCCATTCCCTCAGCTTGCAGGTGGTGGGAGCTGGTAGCCTGGCAGCAGAGCAGCTCTGGCTGGGGCTGGGAGCACAGCGAGGTGTCCTGCGCCCTGGGAGCCGAGAGCTTGTCTGTGCCACAGCATCTCTGTCCCCCCGTCACTCCGTCCTCCCCGCCCAGGCTGACGCAGTGGCTGCAGCACTCCCTTCAAATCCAGACGTGCCTCTGGCCCCGTGGGCTGGAAAAGGCCCTGGCTACTCAAAACAGTGCTTGGAAATACTTTTTTTATAGCAGCTGGGAGCGAGCCAGGGCGAAAATGAGCTGAGGCCGCTGAAGGGAGATAAGCTGAGACGTAAACTGTGATTTTCTGCCCTGTGAGCCCTATGCATGGATTTCATCTTTTAATGGAAGTGCAGTAAATAAAAGCCATTTTCACAATAAGCTGAGCAACAGGTCATAAGCGTCTGAGCCACTGAAATTGATAGAAGTGAGCTAAGCGTAACAAATCTCCCAAAATTGCACCAGACTCCACTTGTATCTGGTCCCTTCCTGCATCTCACCAATTACAGCAAACGGCAATTATTTCTGAGCCAGAGCTTTCTCTGAATAAAACCTCAGTCCAACTGCAGATGCTTTATCTTCTTTTCAAATAGATTTGTACTGGAGGAAAAGCCCCCAGTGGGGAGAAATCCCATTTGAAGGGGCTTTCCCTGGCAGCGTTTGCAGAGACAGTAGATGCTGGACACGCATGGAGGCCTAAATTGGGCTGATCTGTAGTTTGTTGGCTCTGGCTGAGAGGGGGACTTGGGGAGATGTCAAACACCTTCTCTGTGGAGCATCACTTGTGTCTGTGGGAGAAGGAAGCTTGGGCTGGCCGTGTGCTGGTGTCAGCATCCTGCTGGGATGCTCCTGGCGATGTGGACCCCTGTGCAGCATTGACTTTTTCTCCTTCTTCCAGTCAGACCCATTAAGTGAGTGTCTCTTCCCAGTCCTCACCACCAGGCTCTGTGCTGGTAGCCAGCAGTGTTTCTGGGGTATGAGCAGACTCTCAGGTCCCTGCTCAGACTAATGCTACTGCTTTTGTCCTGCATAACCTCGAGACTTTTTTTAGAAGCACCTCTGCTGCAGAGCCTTGGGGATGCACCTGTAGCGAGGAGAGCACGTGGGGTGATTTTTTTCCTTGTCTCTACACCAGTTTGTCCCATTTGAGGTGGTTACCTGGGAATTTATTTGAGTTTATTTACAAGCACACTTAAAGAGGCACTTGTGTGGAGATGTGGCACCACTGGTTTGCCTGCTTGCTCTCTGGTCCACACTCACAGCCAGGTCTTCACCATCACTTCTGGCTTTGTGCTGTTTGAGGCAGTGGGTGCCATATGGACCCTGGGGCTCATGGAGGGGAGTCAGGCAGGTGGCTGACAGCCTGTGTGTGGCCACTCTTTGGCCAGATGACTGTGCTGAAGCTCGAGGCCCCTCAGCTTGGTGTTTTTCTGTACATAGGAATGAAGTTCCCTGCCTGGGATTTGTGGGAAGCGTGCTCCTACTGTTTAATGCTGCTAGAGATGTTGACAAAAAGTGCCGGGAGATAGTGGGTGTATGAAGCTCAACTGGCTTTCTGATTGATGTCATTAGTGCTCCCTACTGAAAAATCCCTGAGAAGCTGGACACTTTCTGTCTCTGGATTTCTCCAGAAGTTTGAGCTGAACAGCTTCTTGGTAGGTGCGTAGGGGCTGCTAATGTGGCACCCTCCCGGGGCCCTGCAAAAAAAATGGCAAGGATTTAAATTGCCCAAGGACTGATCTGTCTCTCCTGGTGTCCTTAGTGAAGTGCATCCCTCGGGGGATTTTGCAGAGCCCGGAGGCCCGTGGGATGGGTCAGGGAGGCTGCATTGCCTGCCATGGCACCGGGGCCACTGCTCAGGAAGGTTTTCCTAGCACGGGTGAGATGAGAAATCACCAGTGGGGAGCGATGAGCGTTGTTCAGCGATGCGTCCTCCTCTGTCACAGGGGAGCAGAGTTTGATTGATTTACTCTCTTTGCTTCCCAGCAAGAAAACGCTTGGTTATTTTATTTTTTTTCTTTTTACCTTACACACGGGAATTACATTTTATTCCCCCCCCCATTCTTGGAGGGCTGTTAATGAAAAGCACTGAACCAACTTCTCTTCAATTTAACTCGCTTGCATGAGCTGGCAGCCCCCCCTCCCAAACACCTCCCCAAAAATATATGTCAAATATTTGCTGAGAGGCTTCCAGGGCTGCATCCAAAATGGGCTGCACACGCCATCCTGCCTGCAGGTGTTCTCCAGAGGCTTTGCACCTTGGCGCTTGCAAGCAAATAGGGTGTGTGTGGCTGGAGTCCCCTCTACAGCTTGGCAATTGAATGTGTTTGTGTCGTGTCACCTCAGGCAGCTCACGGGGGGGAGATTCTGGGGAAAGGAGTCCTTGGAGTCGGGGTGTGAGCCCTATTTGTCTACTGAAATAGCAGGTAAAGGGGGGGAAGCATTGAAAAGGTGTGGAATGCCTTCTTTTGGAGCTCTCCTGGGTGTTCCTAGAGTGGGGAGGGGAGGGTTGGCTGGTGGCAGGTCTTGAGGTGACTAGAAGGGCTGATGTAGTGCATCTCCAGATGGGAGAGGGAGATGAAGGGTCTGTCTGGGCAAGATCTCGGCACTGGCCAGGCTGTGAGTGCCTGTTTCAACAAATTCAGGGAGCAATATGAAGTCTGTGCCTTTCTGTGTCCTCGTGCCTTTCCTGAGAGAGGTGTTGCAGCTTGTCATGAAATGCACCATCATAAATTGCTCTGACAGCTCCCTGAAAGGAGATTGGAGCTGGGTGGGGTTGGTCTCTTTTCCCAAGGAACACGTGATAGGAAATGACCTTAAATTGCACCAGGGGAGGTTTAGGTTGATTGTGAGGAAAAAATTTATTCCCTGAAAGGGTTGTTAAGCCCAGTCCCAGGCTGCTTAGGTCAGGGGTGGAGTCCCCATCCCTGGAGGGGTTTGAAAGCTGTGGAGAAGTGGTGCTGAGGGACATGGCTGGTGGACTTGGCAGTGCTGGGTTAATGTCTGGACTCCATGGTCTTGAAGGTTTTTTCCAACCCAGACAATCCTTATGATTCTAAATTTCAGGTGTTACCTGGGTAGCTTTTTCATTCCCACATGTGGACAGAGCCACCATCATCATCTCCACTGCTGTGGGACAGCACAGTCCTGGCTTTGTAGCTGGTGAATGGCAGCCCTGCTCCCTGAGGGTACCACCAGGCTGGCTTAGCTGTTATCTCTCTTGCCATCCCTCTGGCAGCTGAAACACTTCTCACTCTTCTGTCCCTGTCCAGCAGCAGCCAGGGCTCTTGATACATCCCACTGCAGGGATGTGACTTTATTGTCTGCCTTTGGAGTCTCCTCTATCAGAGCATCAAAGGCAAATCAATTACAATCTGGGATCAGGGTGGTTGTTCAGTTCCACCTTCCTCTGGCGAGCAGTTCAGCCTGCAGGACATTTACTCACCTCAACAGAATTTCATTGTCCACCTCCCACGGTGTCTAATGCAGCCAGGGATGCTGGGTCCCCTTAGCCCCAGCAAACCAAAGCTCCCCAAGACCCTCAGCAAACTGCATCTTGCTCTCTGCTTCTTGCAGCATTTCCACGATGCAGTTGGCCCTGGAGAGCCTCTTTTCAATTTGAGAAGCACTGTCTTTGTTTCCTTTTGCCCAGCCAGCTGTAATCCCTGCCTGGCTGTGCCCCTTACTGGGTAGCCATTTATTTTCCTTAATCTTTTATGAAGCACTTTTATCATAAGCTCTCTGAAAATCCGCTGAAATTAGACCCTCTAAATCACCTTCATCTATTTTAAAGGCTTTCTTTTGCAGATAATGCTGCCAGGTTGCTTAGCATACCTCTTTCCCACCATCCCTTAAGGAAGTTGTGCCATCTCGACCTGTTTGGATTATATTTTGCTGGGTTTTATTTTGGCTGACCCCTAATTAGACTCTGAGTGAAGTTCCTGCTCTCCTGCTGTTCAGCATTTAGCTCTGCCGTCCTGGAGCCACAGTCTCCTGCTTTTTTAAAATAATAAGAATAAAAACTAATAGTGTGGCTGTTTTACTGTTTGCACAGCTTTGTGGAAAAGCAGCCACGGCTTGGTGGTGACTGTGGGAATTGGGTTAGTGTTTGGAACAACTCTGCACCTGAGCTAAAGGGCCTTTTTGGAGTGGATGAGCTGGAATCAGCTTGGCATCTGGGATGCACAAGTTTTGCTCAGTAGCTGCAACTTCTGAGAAACCTCACCCTGTGCTTCTGATGTCACTTCTCTGATTGTTCACACCCCATGTGACTTGGGCATTTTTTTTTTTCTTACCTGGAGGTGCTGACCCCCCAGAAGGTGGGGAGAGCTGTGGACGAGCTGGCTGCCCACAGCCAGTGGTCTTAGGTCAGTCCTGCTGTGTGGAGGGAAGAGAGATGCTGGTGCACAGTCCTGCTCTGCACTGGGAGTTACTGTTTCCTTTCTTGTATAGTAAAAGCAACTCGTTCTAAGGCTCGTGGCTGTGCCCCTTTCCTCAAAGTGACAGCTTGGAAATAACATTACTTGACCAGCTCTCTATATTCAGGAAAGCAGCTATTCAGAGCAAAGCCTCCCACCTTGCAGGCTCGGGGCTATAACTGTATCCAGCAGCTGGAAGCTGCAATTAGATAAATTCTGGCTGAAAATGGAGCACAGATCCCCAGCTGAGATGAGCAGAGCTGTGTTGGGCAGGGGGCTCGTGCTGCCTGGTTGCTGGGATCTCTCCTGCTTTCCTGCATCTTTGGCAACAGCTGGCTCCTGGGCGAGCTGCTCACGTGGCAGCTCTCTCCCCTGCTCCAACTGCTGCAAGGCTACAACAGGCCATAATATTGCTCTTTTTTATTATCTGCTTCCTAGAAATCAAGCTTCTTCTTGGACTTGCAGGAAGGGTAGGACACGGGAAACACAGCTTTGAATAGCAACATCCCTCCTCCCCTGTATCCCTCCTGCTCCTCCCCGTCCTCTGCCTCCTTCTGCAAGGTGAAATGCCACAGCTGAGGCTTGGTGTCTGTGCTCCCAAAGGCTTCTCCCAGCTGGGGAAATGCATCATCCTGCTGGGCTGTCATGCTAATCCCTCCTGGGATCGGCTGGGGGCTGATGATCCAGACCAAAGGGGTTGCAGCCAGTGCTCCCAGTGTCCTCAGGTCAATGGGATGCTGCTCCCATCATGCGCTTATAATGGAGAGGGTATCTTTAGAAGTGAGGATTTATTCACTGCTTGACAGAGGCAGATTGGGATTGGAAGGAAGTCATCAGATTGCCATTTTCTGAGGGCAATGCCAAGTAAAAATGTATGAGTGTTTATTTATTTATTATTTAGAAGGAAAAAACCTTCACACCCTACACAATGGGGTGGGCTGGATATTAGAAGTTGAGGTGAAATCCTAGGAGCTGAGCTACAGAAGCCTTGTAAAAAGGAGTCCAGGACATTTCCCCCAGTAACTTAAGGGTTGAAGAGATACTGACCCCAAGGTGGGCTTGTAGAGAAGGGAAAACTGTGTTGTCCCCCATCCTCTCCCCTTTCCCATAGGGCTTGGTGAATTATTCTTCTCTGATAGTGCAGTTTGCCATTAGCTGGTGGGAGACTTTATCTTCTGCATCTGTTTGGCAGGGTGTGGATCAGGTTATCCAGGAGATACCCTCATGCTGAGATGTTGCTTTTTGTGCTGCACTAACGAAAAAGGATGCTTCAAAGGCCTCAGTTTTTGGAGTGGAGTAAACTGAGCCCACATTGCCCACCAACACATGTATATATGTACACATATATGTGTGTGTGTGGATAGAAAAAAACCATATTTAGGCATGTTGGCTAATACATTAAATATAATTGTTATTGGCTACACAAATTACTAGCAATATTGCTCTGGTTGTATTACAGCCTAAATTTTCTCTTGATTGCTACCACATAATTTTTAGCAAATAACCAGAGCATTCTAACTTAAATATTGTCACAGCATCCTTTTAATAGGCAAATGAGGTAATTATAATCTCCTTGGATAATAGGATAGCTTCTACCTACCAACATGCATATAATGTATTTTGCTGATTTCAAACAGGCTATGGAGATCTGCATTTTCTTTCCTGATAGTTCTGCAAAGCTGGAAAAACACCCTGACTCAACAGGGAGGTCTGCAGATGACGTGTGTCCTGCTGCCATCCTTCCTGCTGAAGCTTTTGTGGGGTTGCTTGTGTCTGGGAAGGGTTTGTCCATGGGCAGGGGGTAAACTCTGAAATAATGGGTAGACTTCAGCCCTGTTCCAAGCACACCAGTGGCTCAGTTGGCTGAGGGGAGCTTGTGGCAAAGCAAGTGTGCCTGGCATGGTGCTGCCTCTGTCAAATGAATTTCCAAACTCTTGTAGCCCCCAGACCTGGAATCTTCTCGAGGTTGCTTTCCAGCTCTGCAAACTGAGTTTTGTGTGTGAGTGGCAGTGGACAACTCCAAGCTGTTGGTGCTGCTGGGGTCCTGAGGGCAGCAGGCAGCTGGTGCTAGGCATGGGCAGGGGTTGGAACTGCAGTTGTTTTTGGTGCCTGGAAGCTCTGTGGCATCTGCTTCGTTGCCTCCCCACTCTGAATATAGCCCAAGAGTAGCCACACTCCCTGTGAACAGTGGGGTGCATGGGGAAGGGCAGGGGCTGGAAGGTTTTCATGCTGCTCTGCAGTCCTCCCTCCCTCCCTTCCCTTCCCTTCCCT
>JAOEGS010012861.1:0-19471 GCA_025447755.1 Corythornis vintsioides | reverse complement strand
TATATAAAACTGGTATGGGTTCTTTCCATTTAAATAACTGCTCTTCAGACAGTGCCACTGAGCCTCTGTTATGTCCATTGTCTCATTGGGATCATAACACTGCTGGTCCCATTGTCTCTGTGGGACAGCCAAAGGGAAAATATCCTCTTCCCTTCAGAACTGCTGGTTGTTGTTGCTCCCCTTCTGAGCTCCATCTCCCCATGAAAGGCCCATTCTTTCTTCCTTGGCTTCACAGTGCCACCCAGGAGTCTGCCTGTCTTAATGCCAGTGTGGTTTTTGTGACTCTCTTCTTCATCACAACTTGCCTTGGCACAGAGGTGGTAGTTTTGATTTGGAAGAGGTCTCAGTAGGTCTGGCACTTTTATGCCCAGAAGCTTTTGAAGGGCACAGTCTCACATGCACCTTGCTATGGGTAAGACTGTGGGCACCTGCTGCTGTGATTTCCCATCTCTGTTAGAAAAGACAGCAGATCAGCTCTTACAGAGAGAAAAGATGGGTCCCACTCACACCACTCATCCTCTGGAGGTCTCCCATTCCCCAAAGCTTATGGTATATGTCTTTAAGGTTCCTGATCAAAGTCAGTAAAGGAAGAAAACTGAGGAGCTGAGTCTCTACTAATGCAGTATTTCTATTCAGAATGCAGATGGAGAGTCCTGCTGTCTGGGAGAGCAGTGTCCCTGGGTTTGGGTGGCATGGTGCAATAGCAGGAGTGTGTATCAGATGCTAATCTGCAGGCTGGCTGTGGCAGGGATCTGATTTTCCCTTCTGCTCGAGGCACACTGGGGCTGGGTAATTAATATCAGTTAGATAAGCCTCCCATTCCTACTTCTCCATGATGCTGAAGCATTCAGGAAACACCTGGATTATTCAGCACCTTCCACTTCTCCAGGAAGAAATCCAGTGTGTGGAGGCAGTGTTGTAAAACTTGTTAGACTCCATGTGTTGGCTCACAGCTGCCCAGAAGCACTTAATGAAGGGAATGGCCCCTGTGGAGAGGTGCTTTTCACTGGGGATTGCAGACAATAAATCCCTTGTTCTGCACTGGTCACTGTCATCCCAGAGTGAGACCCACAGTATCCACAGGGCACTGGCTGTGGCTTTACCTCTTAGCTTGAGTGCAGGGCTGGGTCTGTGAGGAAGAGAGGGGTGAACCAATGATGCTTCACAACCTCACCTGTCCTGGAGGCTACACACAAACCCCCTGGGGCTGCTGCAGAGCCTGGGATGGAACAGAAGATATCTGAGTTGCAGTGTCAAGGGGTGTCAGAGGGACAGCTCGTGGCACTCGTCTGGCATTGGCAAATTAAGAGCAAAATCAGACAAGAGCTTAACTCTTGGGGATGCTTCTACTCCAGGAGCCAGATCCATCCCAGATTCCCCATTCCATGAAGCAGTCTGTTGTTCCTGCTGAGGGCTCTGCTCTGGCAGAACTGGTTGCACTTCATAGAACCTGTCCTTGTACAGAAAGAACAGCCCTTCTTTCCCTGTGCTCATCTCTGGGCTGGTGTCAGTACTGGCTCCTGATCATTGGGACCCCTTTGGATGCAATACCTGCTCATAGCCAGACATATATTTCTCTTTTTCTTCCAAATCCTGCCTAAATTCAGCTGCCCTTTCTACTACCAACTGCTTTTCTGATGTTGATAAAACTGGTTAGCTGACCCCATCAGTCTGCAGGGAAGGTGCTCCTGTCTTGACACTGCTGCTGGGATTTCCAGCCAGAGTTTTGGGAGGAGGACAGTGAATGGTGTTCTTCTGCTTGTAAAAATTAGTCTGTTTTCCACAGCTATGAAAATACAGCTTGAAAAGGACAAAATAGAGCCAGGTCTTGCCTGCTGCAAGTCTGTTCCTTACTGATCTGTCCCTGTTCCTGCAGTGTGTCAGTTGTCCTAGTCATTCCTGTTTTTCTGGTCTAGCAAGAGCTATGTCTCTGTCTTGACCTACAGTTCCCTGTAGACTTCATAATTACAACCTTCTTTAAAACAGACATCACTTACCATGCCAGAAATTGTCACAGTGTGGAGAAGTAGATAAAATCCATTAAGGAACAAGAGGTTGACTAGATTAATTTCCACCTGAAATTTCAATTAAGCTTTTCTGTGTAGAGTTAGTGTGTAAACCAAGCTGAGACTTAATGACTCTGGCTGTTGAATTTCAGCATTGGTCTGATAGGAAGGAACAGAAGGAGCTGAGTTCTCCAGTGCATGGTTCTGCTGCAGACAACTGAGTGGAGCTGTAGGTAGTTGTAAATATTTCAGATGTTGAAAGCCACAACTATGCAGAGGTTCTCCTCACATTAATGTGTCTGATAGGCTGAAAAGCTGGATATCCCACTGGAAACAAGTCCAGATTCCTCTGCTCATTGTTATTTCCACTGGAGACCCAGTCCTCTCTGTGTCCTTTGGAGTATGCAGTAAGCTAGTGCCCAGGATAACACTGCTGTGTGTCTATCTAAAGGTAGCTGCTTTTCTGACACATCCAGGAGGATTATAATTTATAATCTCTGGAATTATTACATCTCTAGTGCTTGGGCTGAGGGTACATAGATGGGCATTGCTGGAAGCTTCTCCACATTTCTCATGGCAAACAACCTTTGAAGAGGCATTTCTTCCACAGGATCTATGGGTCACCAATTGCTGCTTTTCACTATATACTCTGTTGTTGTAGACAGACTAAATGAGACAGAATCCTCTGTGTGCTGAAACCTCTTGGCTGTTTCTGTTAGCCCTGGTATTTCTGAAGTGGCAACCCTAGTTGTTGCCTGTGTGGCTGCATCCCAGCAACTGTTGGGCTAGAAAATGGGAGTTTTCAGCTGAATCAGGCAAGGCTGATCCCCAGCACCTTTGGGGAGTCAGCTGGCTCTCTGCATCTTATCAGCAGCAGGCAGAGCACACACATTCTGTGCCTTCAACACTAGAAAGCAGCTGTTGGAAGCACTGCTGTGGAAACAGCAGAAGAATATTGCTGGCATTCTGCAGCAGGCAGGAATATAGAATGCAGGAGAAACTGAAATGACAGTTGGTTTTGTTTGGGTTTTTTTTAAGGGGGTTTGGGTTTCACTGGATTTTTTTTTTTTAATGTCTGGATTTTAAAAAGAAATTAGTACAGATCTGGGCTAATTAACACTGACCCACAGTGACTGAGCTTCTCGGGGTGGTTTGGAGGTTTCTTCTGCTAAGTGACAGTAGCCACTGAGGTCTTGCAGAGCCTTCACCATGCACTAACTGAGCAGAGAGTTGGGGACCAGGGTGTCTCAGCACCTCAGGTCTGTTCCTGACTTGGCCACTTCCTTGTTTTGTGTCCCCAGGTGCCTTATTTGGGTTCCTTCTTTATCAGACTGATCCGAGTGTCATCAGTGATCACCTCCATCAGCCAGGGTTAGTCACTGAGGACCTACAGCAGGAGCTAGGAGGCTGAGGTAAGTGACAGAAACATTCAGTTTCTTCTTCTCAATGGGCAGAAGCAAAAGGATTGTAGAGTTGGGAGATGTTTTTTTCCTAGCTTGTAGTTGAACTGCTGTGTGTGTATTTACATCCACGGGCGTGCACACACCTATAGAAACCCCAGATCCTGGGAGCAGCCTTGGGAGGCCCTGGAGAACAGGCAGTTGCTGCAGTGGTTTTGTCCCCCCCCCTATTTCTAATCACACACACACACACCTCTCACCCTCTCCCTTCAGCTCTGGATCTCCTCTCTTTTATTATCCTGGCAGGAGACGAGCTTCATTAGGGGAGTGGAGCCTCTAACAAGGATGGGGAATGGCAACAACAAAAGGCTGTAGCAATATAAAGTTATGTCAAAAAACCTTTACAAGAAAAACGGCTGACATTAGAAACAATGTGCATTAAAAATTCAAGGCAGTTGGAAGGGGGGGGCAGGACTGGGAAGAGAGAAACAAATAAATACACAGGCTTTAAACCAATAAATCCTTGTATTTGGGAAATGCATCAAACCCTGCATGCTATTAAAGCTTGGTTTATTTCTATTATTGTTAATAACAATGATAAATATTTTTTTTTTCCTTGGATCTCAGTGTGGGCTATCAGCATTTTAAATACACATTTAACTGGCTGGGCAATCTTTCCCTTGGACTGTTTCTGCTGCTGATACTCAGTGTCTGGGAATCTGTTCCCTCAGACCTGAAATGGAACTGGTTAACTCAGCCAGGGAATAGTTTTGGATGTATCCTGACCAGTTGCCCCCATTTAGTCAGCTCTGTAGTTCTACCAGCCCATCCACCAGGTCTCCTTTGGCCAATCAGAAATGAATGAAAAACCAGTGAGGAAAAAAACCCCATCCAATGGTGTCAATGGGGTGGGAGAACCTTCAGCAGAGCCTCTGCCACAGTTTCAGATTAGAGATCCCCCAAAACAGAGGAGATAAAACCAGGAACCTCTTTCTTTGACACTCTCAGCTTTATTGCTTCAGAAGTGGAAGCAGCAGAGCCATGCTTAATAAATCCTGGGATTTGGGGAGTATATCAAACTCTGCCTTGCACTGAAACTAGTCAGAGTGCCTGCTGCTGCTGGCTGTCCTTCTTGGGACGTGCTGAACAGCTCCAGCAGTCTGCCAGGTGCTTTACACAGGTCATAAAGGAGACTTCTTCTCCCTACACCTAAACTCTCTCACCTCCCTGTACCTCTCTTTTTGTGTCTGGCCTTCCTTTGTGTCATCCTTTCATTGCCTCTTCCCTAGCATGCAGCTGGGGGCCTGGCTTTCTGCCTCCCATGTACAATGCATTGGTTTCACATGAAGAATGGGATATCCTGCTGGACATGGAGGACTTTTTCCTTTCTATTTTCTTGCTACAGATGCTTTGTGTTCCTTGAGGCTTTTTTTTTTTTCCTCACCATTTGTGCTTCTCTTCTCTGATTGTCTTTCCTCAGCAGCATGGGGTCGGATATTTAGAGCTATCCAGGTGGCAGCTTTTTGAGTTCCCTTTATTTCAACTGCTCAGAAATGGTGAAGTAACAGCCAATCTCCTGCAGTTTCTTCCAGCCTTCAGGGAACCATCTCTTCCCTGAAGAGGCAAGCAGCCCTCCAGCAGGTTAGGATCTCTGCCACTCTCCAAGGCCTGCTCTCTGGAGCAGTCGTGTGAGACACAGCCTGTTGTTTGGAAGCACCAGTGGAAAGGGACAGTTGTGTTGTGGCTCCTTGGTTGGTTCCAGTGACAGAATGCAGCCCAAAGCTGTTGGGAAGTACAGGCAGACACAGGACCTGTGGTGCTGGGTGTTCTCAACTCCCACTGTAATGTCAGTTCATGACCCCTGAGCAGTGTGATACCAACATGTATTTATCCCCCAGCCTTCCCCGTGCAGCAGGGCAGGGGAAAGTAGGAAAAGAAGGTGGTGACACTGGGGTCAATGTGTTGACAGCAAAATATCCACTGAGAAAAAACCAATCTTTGCTTTGAAAGCAGTGCCAACCCCCTTTTGTAGCTGTATCTGTTTGTACAGTTGTTGCTGTGTCTGTGAGCACGTTCCCACTCTCACCCACTTCTCTTAATATTATTCATCCTTATTACGTATCATTATTCTTTATTATGATATATATGCCATGCCATGGCTTTATTATGATTTATACCCTGTCCCCAAAAGAGCTTACAGAAAGCATCTCACAGACAGTCATCCCTGTTCCAGGGAAGGAAAAGGGATTTCTCCCTAAGCAGCCACACTATGACGCTGCTTCTAAGCTCTGAGGAACCTCATTTCTTGGCTTCCACAAAAGGTTTTAGTTGTAGCAAATCTACAAGCCAGGCTCTTCTCCAAGGTGATTGTCCCCTGGTCCTTTGCTGCTGCCTGTGAGGAACTGCCAACAGTGTCAACAGGAGTTGTTTTGTTGCTGGCAACAAAGAACAGTGTCCCTCCCTTCTGCTTGTTCTTCTAGATCTGGATTTTTCATCTGTTAAAAGATCTGCTGATTGCCCCTAAGGCAGGCTGATCCTGGCTCTGCCTGGGGAGGAACTTTCCTGGACTGCTTCACAACAGCTTCAACTGGTGCTAGTCTTAATATTTGTCACAATTTAGGGAGGTTTCTCCAGCTCAGACCCCCCAGAGAGGCAGCATTACATTTGGGTTCCTATGTGTGACAGCAATCAAGTGAATAATCCTAAGTTTCCAGTGATGTTCCAGTGTTCACCCTTAGCCTGTTTCTTGGTTTTGAGCAAAAAGATGACCTGGTTTTGTCAGTTGTGTTGCTTTGTTGAAAGACCTAAAGAAGTGAAGTGCAATGTCTCCAGAATGCTGGAAATTTCCTCCTCTCTTTGGTAACAGAATAACTTAGCTCCCTGAACCAGGGAACTGAAAGAAGGAACCTGTTCTGCAGGCTAAAGGCAGAATCTTCAAAGAAATGTAAAGGAGACTGGAGCTGTCTCAGAATGAGCCTTTCAGAGCTGAGCATCTGGGGAGCCCAGGGAGATGGGCTTTCCACTCCCTCACACCTTTGGTCTCCACTGAGGAAAAATATCTGTATTTTTGAAATGTATAAACTTAAATTTTTTATGGCCAAGTCCTTATTGCTTCATCCACATTAAAATTTAAAGCTGGGCCACTTCTTTGGAAGTGCCAGTCAAGGCCACAGCAGGTAACAGAGGAAAAAGAGGGGAGATGCAAGAGCACAGGAATGAGAAACCATGACCTTTCCTTAAGAGAATGCTGCAGTTTCCTTTGAAGTGACTGGGATTCTCCTTGTACACCCCCTGTTTGCTTCTCTGGTGTGCTGGCTGCTCTGTGATCTCCTGTGCAGGCTCTGCCCCCAAGAAAGAAGCCTGCACACCCCATGGCCTCCTGCTCTTTGCTTCCAGGACTCCCCTGAAGCACCAGGAAAGTGGCAGAGCTGTCAGAAAACGTGGATTTTCTGGAGCTGATGTTGTTGGTGGCAAGGAAGGTCAGATTTTTTTTTGTCTTGTAGGAAAACCATGACAGCAATAAACCCAAGAGTGCCACCCTGTGCCCCTGCTTCCCTGGCTGTGATGCAGGCAGGGAGGGGCAGGCTCAGCTGGGGAACTGGGTGTATGGCAGTCAGGAAAAACTTTCTGAGAACCATTTTGGGGTTGGAAACCCAGCAGTGGGTGGTGTGAAGTGTTGTCTCATGACATGGAAGCTTGCTTTTTGGCACGGGTTGTGTATTGGAACGTGGCATCAGTTGTCTTTGCTGGGTACTCAGATCTCTGGGCAGCCCTGTGTGGTTTGTGGAGCCCTGATATGGGATAAAGAGTAAAAAAGTTTATCAAAAACCTTCTAATACAACCAGCTCCCCCATGGCAGAGCAAAGGAAACAAACTCTGAGCTTAGGTTTCTCCACTGTGTTTGGGTTTTCTGATCTGGCATCCAGCTTGGATGTCAGAAGTTTCTAAAGCTGGCCTGGGGAGACTCCAATCCTATTTGAGACGTTGGCAAAACTCACGTGGAATTCAGAGAGGCAGAAAAAAAAGAGCAGAGTCTTTTTTTGTGTGCATCAGCTCCCCGTTTGGGACAGGGACTGTCCTGTGTCCTTTGTCTGTGCAGCACCTCGGGCACTGTGGCTCTGGTTCTGGGATCTGCCAGCCACACAAAGAAGAATGATGTTTTGTGAGGTGATCAGGGCTCAGGGCAAACATCCACGTCTGCCACACGCCTGTCCGTGTGAGTGGCTGAATTAGGGAGTTGTGAGCACTTAATCAAAACAGACACATTTTCTTCCCTGTTCCTGAGGAGGGAACCATCCAGCGATTTTATTTATTTATTAAATACCACTGGAGCTGGTTGAGCAGCAGGGGAGCGTTGCTCTTTCTCCCGAGTGATGATTGCCATCAGGCTTGAGAAATCAGTCATTTCTGGCAAGGAAGAAAAAAAACCCCCATGTTTGGTGGGTTAATGATGCAGGGTAAATACTGACAGTGGCCAGTGGTCTGAGCACGCCAGACGTGACCTGAGGGAATCGTAGATCCTGAGGGGGCTCTTGCTGCTGCTCCTCTGTAATGGGATTGCTGCTTTATATCGGCGTCAACTTCTTCCCTTCCTCACCCCCCACCCCACCCCCCGTGCCCCTTTATCATTATTGACCAAGGAGCATCAGTAAGGCTCGAGAATAAATAGTTCCCTGATGGTTAACAACAGGCTCTCCACCAATTGGAATTCAAGCTGTGCTCCCTGTTATATTCTTTATAATCACACTTTATTGCATAGAGCAGAAAATAAAGCATCCATCCACCCCCCCCTCCTTTTCCTCCTCGCTACCCCTGGGAAATTGGGTGCCGTCTTCTCCTGGAGCAGGTGAGAGGAGGCTCTGGGGCTCGGCACGCACCCGTGGGACGGCGTGTCCGTGCCCAGCAAGACCCACGCTCCGTGGGAACCCCCTTCCCAGCATGCGGCTGCGAGACCCCTCCTTCCCCTCCCGCCGGCTCCGCTCGCAGCCGGGAGCCCCGGCTGGGGTGGAACCCGTCCCGGCATCGGGCAGCGCGCAGAGCCCCGGGCAAGGCGAAGCTCAGTGTGTGTGTGTGTGGTGCCGGGGGGCCGCTCGGTTCCCCCCCCCCTTCCCTGCCCTCCGCAGCCGCCCGCCCCCGCTGCCGCCACCCCCGGCGGCGCGGCTCGGCTCGGGCTCGGCGCGGCTCGACGGGGCGGGCGGCGGGGCCGGCTGGCTCCTGCGCTCCCCAGTGTTTGCCCAGCCACCCCCCACCCCTCCTCCCTCCCGTCTGGGGCCGGCTTGGGGCTGGCTCCAGGCTCCCGGGGGCGGGAGGTGATGATTTTCCAGTGGGTATTTGTCAGGTCAGAGTCTGCGCCGCCCGCCGGGCTCCGCGCCTCGCTCCCCGGGTTATTTATTACCTCTCTCCCCGGCGGCAGCGCTGCGGCTCCGGGGCTGCTGCCAGCAACCCGCGGCGGCAGCGGGGGCCCCGCCGGGGGGTTCCCGAGCAGCGACGGGGCCGGTTGTGCCCTCAGCCCTCTGCCCCTCTCGCTAGCAGAGTTAGCCCCGCCGCTGCAGCCCGGGCTGGTGGCTCCGGGAGCCTTCGCTGCTCGGCGAGGGAGAGACGGCGAGGAAAAGTTTTTTTTCCGAGCCGCGTTGTTCAAAAGTAGTTTGGAGCCCGGGTAGAGGGAAAGGAATCGAATGTATTTCGGATCTAGAGTTGATTCGGTGGAGCTAGAGACACTTAAAAGGGAGCGTCGCAGCCCATCAGGTGGCTGAAACTCCCGGTACCCTAAACAAGCTCATGGAGCTCAGACGTCCTTGCCAAGCAAGGGCAGAAACTTGTTTTTTGCAGAGTTGTGGGTGGCTCCAGCCCGTCCCTCACACGGCAGGCAGGGAGATAAACTCCACAGCACTCCACAGCACCACGGCCAGGCGGAGCTGGGCTGGAGGGTGGGTTCCAGAAGGCTGGGGCTGTAGCTCACCTCAGCACCTCCTCAGACCTGGAGGGCCCGTGGTGGATTTGCCCGGGCCAGGCTTTGAAAGAGCTCTGCGGTGGCTGCTTGTCCTGTGTCAGCTCAAGCAGTGGGCAACCCAGACTGGAGAAGGGGGTCAGGGCTGTGTCAGTCCAGCAACCACACAGTGGGCTGCTTCTGAGGCAGAATTACTCTACACATGACACTGTGACATGATTTATGATTTTTTTGTTGAGTCACTGGATGTAAAGTTGGGTTTTAAGGATGAAATGGAGTGCAGTCCCTAGGCTGACCTTGTCTGCTGTTGCTGGCCAAGCTATGTTCCTAGGATTCTAGATCTGAGGATCTCCTGGTGCTTTCCAGATCTGCCTTAACATTTCACCCTTAGTTCACTTTGTTTGTTTCTTTGCATGCAGATTTCTTGTGTGCACAACCAGTCTGTTTCCCTTCTCAGTAGCCAGTGTGACCAGGGTTCCTCTGTGGGTTTTGTCTGTGGGATTGAACACGAGCCTGCTCTCAGTGATGGGACAGGAGCACCACAGCATCAAATAAGGCCTCAGTAGTTGGTTGACTTGTCAGAAGGAAACACCCCTGTCTTGTGGAGAATTGCCACAGCCTGTGGAGAAAATGGTTCTGTTTGTGAGGGGGATTCCAGTCTGAGCTTTTCCCTTCTGAACTGGGCAGTCCCTTGGCTAGAGGAGAATTGCTGACTGCTGCTCTCAGGTGCTGAAACCCAGCACAGGGCTGCAGCTCCAGGGTCCCCACACAGGCCAGAGGTGCAAGCTGCCTTTCTTCTGCAGGCACAGGCAGCTCACAGCTCTGTCTTGCTCCTCACACCTCGACTGCTCGCTGCTGTTGAGGTGCCTTGTAGACTTGAAACCTCTGTGCCTCTTGCAGTGTATTAGCAGCTCAGGAAAAGGTGGGACTAGGGAGAGAATGTTTGTGTCTCAGAGAATTATACCTCTCATCCTGATCAAAAGTCCTTGGGCCATAGGGGAATGAATACAAGAAGCAAAGTAAATACTGTTTTGTTATTATTCAGCTGTGTTTCTCTCCTGGTTTCTCCTGCTTGTCTGCAGATGCACCAGGATCCCCAGAGCTCCAAACCCTGTTTCTTTTTTTTTTCCCTTTCCCTTCACTCCTATTCCCAGGCAATCCCAAAAGGCTTTGCCCCTGGATAATGGGGAGAGGAGAAGAGAGATGCCTGTAAACATCTAGGATGTGTCAGGGCAACTGTTGTTAAAAGAGACACACGTGGAGGGGAACTGGGTACTCTGGAGGCAAAGGGGACACCAGGAGCTTGGTCCTTTAGCACCTTCCCTGCAGGTGGGAAGGCCAGGGAAAGATGCTAATAAGGGAGAGGTGGTTAGCAACAGGCAGAGGCTGCTAATTATCCCACGCTCCAGCTTGTTCTCATGAGAGCTGGGAAACTCTCTCTTTGATCCTCCTGCATTTCATCTTATAATTGGATGGGGGTTCCAGATGTTGTTGCTGAGTGTTTTAGGGAGCTGATGGAAAGATGTAACTGGAATCAAGGGCCTTGGACAGTCCCAGGGGTGTTTTCAATGCTTTGCTAAAGAGCTGCTTGGGACAGCCCCTTCTTGTTCCTGGGGTTTCTGGGGTTTATTTGTATGGTCTCTTGAATGGCCTCTTCTTTACCATGTTCATCCTTCAGGTTCCACCCTTTTTTATTCAAGTTTCATGGAGAACAGAGCTGAATGTTTATTTCCCTCTGCTTAGAGGGGGTTTGAATTGGATTAAGTTTGTGTTTTGTTGCTGCAGTTCTCTATGACTATTCCAATAAATGGATTTACTGACTTAGTGGCATTTAGTGGTAGCTACTGCAGCAGCAAGTCTGTAGACAGCTCCAAGAACATGGATAGGAAGGGAATTTTGTATTTGTCACTGCAAATATGAGTGGTGAAAGCCTGATTCTGGCAGCTAGATCTTTCCATGAACCCTGCATCCGACCTCAGCAAAACAACTTGGAATGTAAAGAGGTAATTTTTGCACTAAATTGCTCATTAACGGGCTACAGATCAAGGTATTAGCAGAAATCAGCTGCTGAGGATTTTTCCTGTCTGTTCCACAAGGAGACAAATCCATTCCTGAAACACCTGGTCTTCCAGAAGCTCAGAGTGCAGACTCTCATTGCTCTGCAGGTTTCTGTTACATTTCCAGCAGAGTTTCTCCTGTGGCACAGTGCTGGCAGAGCAGAGAGTGATGGGGACTGAGAATGTTTGTTTGCTTGGAAAAAGTTGCAGAGGTTTAAGTGCAGTTGAAGTCCTGCAGGTATAACAGTGTGAGCTCTGTGATTATTCCAAATAATCATGCCTTTCCCCACTTGAGTAATACAAAGAAGATCAGAAGAGTATCAGCTCTCAGAAAAGCTGCCCAAGTGGGAGTCACACAGGATGAAATGGCTCTCTGATTCTAATGGTAAATTTCTTAGTGCTGACAAATTCTGCTCTGGTGACAGGCCCAGGGAATTAGGAAGGGCATTGGTGTTCTAAGGAAATGTTTTCCATAATCAGCTCTAATCTGAGATGAGATAACAGTGCCTGGGTGCTCTGGTGACACAGATAGATGGGCTGTGCCCACTCCTCCCCAGAACAGCCTCTCTGGGATCTTCTTTGCATTAAAACATGTTTGTCCAAGGGGCAACCTGCAAATCTGATTGGAATGAGGTATAAAATGGCATGGGGATGTGTGTGCTTCTGTCCACATGTGTACAAACACAGGTTGCTTTTGAAGAAGACCACATGTCTGTGGTAGTCTGGAGGTTAATCCAGATTGGGATGTGATTTCCTTATTCACTCAGGGAGAACTGATCCAATCTTTGTAGTTATAACAAAAACACTGAATATATTGGAACAAAGAGCAAATACAGCAAATTCCCTGGTGACTTATGCTGGGTCTACTCCTTTGGGTATTAGTAGGAGAGAGGGGGAGAATCTTGCACTCAGTAATTTATGGATCCATAAAGATTATTTTTTTTTTTAGAGCAAGTAATAATTCTTTGGGAATTAAGGGTAATTAAAAGCAATACCATCCCTATAAATACACTCAGATACTTTGTCAAGGCAGTTTTATATTTATGGCACTCACGTGGGCATCTTGATCAGGGTCTTGTAGTTGAGATTGGAGACCATACCACAGAGAGGGACTCCTCCAGAACTGAGGGGAAGTAACAAGCAGTTGGCTGGCAATAGTCTGGAGTGTCTCTGGATCTTTACAGGGGGTTAGGGTTTTAATCTGAGGGGCAATGCAGCTTTAGCCAATATGCAGAGGGTATGGCTAATGCCACAAAGCACGTGTGAGAAATGTCTGCAGGCTTCATGTGCTTCAGGGAGCTTACAAATAGCTCTTTCCTCCACTACTCATCCTCAGTAACTGGCCCCAACTTCCTTCTAGGACTTTCCCAGGTAGCAAAACATTGTCTGTGTGTTGGAGCCCTGCTGTTTGCCCATGCAGCTGTTGAAGAGATGCAAATTACCACATGGCTACCATGTTAGTGGCTGAAATTCTGATGGCTGCTCCCATAAAGCCAAAATACCATTTAAGCAGCATGTTACCTACCAGTTGCCATGCCCAGAACCTCAGGTTTGATAGTTTAGCTCTTGCTGTCTTTCTCAGGCATGAAACAAAGAAAAATCAGCTCTCTTGTTTAGCCAGGATCTGAGCTCATATCTCTACGTGCCTGTGTCTAGCAGTGGGTGACCCTGGGTGCCAGGCTGGCACTGCCACAGGGCTGCAGACCACGGGTGAAAGGAATAGGTTTTGCCAACAGTCCAGTGTTCAAAATGCCTTTTATCCTCTGGGTGCAAAACTTGAAACCTTGTGCAGAGTAGTTTCCCAGTGTGTGCTGACAATGGAGAGCCAGTGACAACAGTTGGTGCCATGTCTGGGTGCAAACAAAACATTTCTCCTGCTATAAACAAAATAGTTACCTGTAAATATTTGCCAAAGAGTTTAGATGAATAACTTTACACATCAGGCATGAAAATTACTTGGGAACTGCTTGTTCTGACATTCTGTGTTTGCCCCTGGTGGCCTGTCATGGCTGACAAGGGCTTGGTTTTGCTCAGTGATGGAGATCCTGAAAACCAGAGAAATCTACAGTTTGAGCTAGAAATGGCTGAGGAGTGTGAACACCTGGAGAGCTGCACTTCCCAAATCTGCATCCCAGAGATGGCTTTCTCTGTTTTGTGAGTGAGAAACCTGATGGGAGTCAGTGGGTGAACTGCTGCAGTCATAGTGAGGCAGAGCAGGCAGGAACAGAAGCTGGAATGCCTGAGTCCACATGCAGGGAAGTTCAAGTTTGGAAGTCTGACAAACAAATCCAGCTCCTCAGTTGCAGGAGGCAGCTCCTCTTGTCCACGAGCACTTTGCTATGAAACAACCCTGGGAAAGGAGCAGGAAAGTTGCTCTTCTTCTAAGGAACTCAAATCACCATGAGAAGACTCCAATGTGGAAATGCCTGTTTACATATTTTTTGAAAGTCCCTTTGTTTTGTTTTTGTTATTCTTTTATCTTATCTAAGTTTTTGTTTGATTAGAACACTCTGTTGCAGTGTAGTCATGACAACAAATTTACTTGAACAAGTCTCTTTTTTCTAGGGATGTCAAATGTAGAAGGAAAGGAAAACAAACCAGAGAAGCCTTCCCATGGTCCTGACCTGGCATCTGTTGGTGAGGATGGAGGCCCAAGTGAGGAGTGAGCACCAAGCCACTGATGTTCATTAGTTTCCATGAGTTCTCCAAGACTCCACTGATGTCTGGAACTGTTTGTAGGTAAGTTTCTTGGGGTATGTTTGTTCAAATGCAATGTAGGTGTAGAAGAGACAGTGTAAAAGTCCTGAATCACAGTGATGCTGAAGTGATGTCTTCCTCAACTGGCATGGACCTGGATAGTCCATGAAATAATGGCAGAGAAAGCTCAGCAGCACCAACTGCAGTGAGAATTCCCTACAGAACACAGGTCTGTGGTGATGGAGCTGCTCAGGTGTCTCCTCAGAGCCCCAGGAAAATTTAGCTGTGGCAAATGGACACTTGCTGCAGTTGTACCTGGAACTGCAGGGCAGATGTAGCCCAGACTAGGACCTGTTTGTAGAGAAAGTTTCACTTTGCTCTAACAAATTCAGAAACATTCCTAGTGGAATTTTCACAGCTCCCTAGTGGGCTGCAGTTAAACCAGCAGAGGTGGTGTAAGCTACACCTTATGATGATCCCATCAGTCCTGGGGCACTCACCACACTACATCAACTTGTAGGAAAGAGAATCAGAAAATCCCAAAGCTGTCTGCAGGGATGCCCAGTGATGTTTAAAGCCTTTGGAACACCTTAGCTCTAATTGATGCCTCCTAGAAGTGTAAGTCAGCTCAGGTCATGGGGATTGCAGCACCTCCCACATTGGTCAAGGCAGGTTCTACCTCTTCCTTCATTTGATCTTTGCAGCATGTATGAAAAGCAGTCACACTTTGATGACACTAGACTCCTCTGACACATCACTGAGGATTAGCTAACAAGGTTCATCTGGAAACTAAAAGTGCCCTGTTTGTGCCTGGGTGTTCATTCTCCCTTGTGGATTAAGGGAGAGACCCAAGGCTCATTCTTTTGTGGCACTGCTTGAGGTTGGGCTGGCACATCTAATGTTATCTTCTTTACACTGCTCAACTGATTTGTTATTGTTTTAACACCAGCCAAACCCAGGTTCTTGGCTAGTCAGTTTTTCAGTGCATCTTTCTGTTACTGGGAATGGAGGAGAGCAGGAGGTTTGGGAAGTGAAGTAGCAAAGAGTGGTAAGTGCTGGGTCACAGACAAGCTCTAGATGAATACAGAGTGATCCATCATTTCACCATCTTTTGATACCATTGGTTTTCCTTAGCTGTGGAGCAGAGCAGAGCAGCAAACAAAGGCTTTAGGGACAAGAGAATCTGGTGGAGGCTTTGCTCTGCATTACAACTCTGATCTCACATCTTTCAGAACTGTTACCAATTAGCAATAAATAACCTCTGAGGAGGGAGGAATAGACAAGGGAGAAAGATGCATTTTGAATTGCAGGATGTCCACAGAAGGATAGTTAATGCAGAGAGAAGCACAGGCCAGTGACTGGAGCCAGAGAGAAAACAGCTCTGGCCTTAGAAGTGAAGGGTCAGAGAATGGTTGCCATAACAGCAACTTGGATACTTAGGGCCTTATTCCATTGGTGATTTCTGGAAGTGCTTTATTTTACATGATGGAGGCATCACTTGAGTGCAGCTAAACTTGTTTCCAAAACCTTTGCAGAGAAGGACAATCCCTTGCTGTGTTATGGGGGGACTAGAACACTGGGGTGTGAAGTCAGTAAAAATCTGCCATTATTTGTAATGGAAATAGAACTGTTAATGTAAACTTCTTGTTGCACACAGAGTGCTTGTAGGGAAGGTGAACATAGTTTGATGAGAAGAGAGTTTGTTAAACCATCACTGAGTGTGCCAGGCTGTTCTCCTGGAAGCAGACAACATGCCCATGTTGGACAGGGTGTGCAGTGGACAGCTCTGGTTTGTTGTGCAGCTCAAACTACCACAGCACCACTTTACAGACAGAAACCCCTCAGAGTCCCATGGGGCTCCTTTTTCACTCCATTTGCTCTGTCTTGCTGGGATTATAAAGGGTAGAGCCCAGCAGGTCCTGAGAATGATCTTTTTCAGAGCTAAAAGCCTTTGCTCCTTGCCAACCCTCCTCCCCTGAATACCCACCTGTGCCCTCCCTGCTGCTGCTCTTGCTGCTGGGCTGTCAAAATATCTCTCATAATGAAGCAGTCTGGCCTGAGGCTACTATTGCCTCCCATCCTGATCCTGCTGAGCATGGCTGGCTGTTCACAAGCAGAGAGCACAGAGCTGGGCTACACCTAGCAAGGAATAAACCACCAAGAGCAGTGGATCCTGACAGCCTGGGTGTCCTCTGAGACTGAGAAGGGCACCAATCCAGCTTTCCCCCAGCTTCTCTGGGGGAAGCAATGATTAGTGGATACACCAGGTTTTGAAAGCCCTGTTAATAATTATCTCAGCTCCTCTGGTGTACAGGACAGAACCTGGCTGGCATAGTTTTGGGCTGTGAGAAGCTCATGCTACAGACCTGCTGTGACAAGGGCAGGGAGACCAGCACTCTGGATGCTGCTGTCCACTTGGCTGAGCTCAGCAGAGCCATAATGGTGCCAGAGGTGGCACCTGTGGCATCACTGCTGGAATCCTGCAAAGACAGAAGCTCTGCATTGGTTTCTGAACTTGGGCTGGTCATTTCATGTGTACCTGGGTCTCTCCTCCCAGCCCCAACCTGCCTTTCCTGGACAGGGGCAGAGCCTCCATCTGCCATGAGTTTTGAAACACTTACACAAAGGATCTTTGATCTCACTTAGAAACTCAGAGTTTTACTGTCACACATGTAAATAACAAATTACATTGAGGGAAGTTTCCCCTCCTTTCATGGGTAGAATGATGGAGGCACATCCAGGATAAGTCATTTATCCGTGAAACTGGTGATAGAATAAGGAGGAAAATCCTTATCTCTTAACTTTCAGACCTGTGCTTAAAGCACCAACTCTTCTTGTAAAGTGCTTTACAGCACAGCTAGCTCTTTGCAGTTGTTGACACATTTGACCCGAGAGAAATAAAAGATACAGGTTTTGTTTCAATCCATCACCACGTATTCCAGAGGTGGAGAACTAAATGTTGGAAAATGATCACTATTTACTGTTTTTACTGTGGTAGTGCCTCTGTGAGCAGATGAAGAATCATGCTTTCACTTCACTGGGTGCTGTGGAAACAGAACAAAAAGACAGGGTGATTGGTGCCCCTGGACATGGAGACTTGTCTTCAGACAAGGCTGTGGCCAAGCTCTCTACACTTGGAGGTGAAGTTGCCTTTAGGTGTAACTTTTGGCTGTTAAAAAAAAGGAGAAGATACCAAGGCTTTGAGAAAAAACACCCACTGCCCTGTAAAAAATGTAAAAGGAATCAGTCCCATGAAGCCCAGAAGTTACAAAGAAGTCAGAGGAAATCTGGAGGAACTCTCAGCCCCCTGCAGAGAGCTCAGTGCAGTTCTAGGTGTGCCAGGCATGAAGGTTTTCTGGGGGGGTGAGGGCAAGGAGTTCCACTGCCCCTTCTCACCTGACCTCCATCCTGAATCCTCTTACATGCTTTCATAGAGAACTGTGTCTCCCAGAGCCTTTTCCAAGCATTTTCCTTGGTTCATTAGGTGATAATAGAAAGTGATTTTTCCCCTGTCATCTTGAGCAATCAGAAGCATTAAGAATAAGAGCCTAAGCCTGAAAGCCTAAATGAGAGGGTTTGATGGGTATGTATCTGCCTCCTTCATTAGAGCAAGAAGCAGGGATGGCTCCCAGAGCTTGCATTGCTTCAGCAGGGCAAATGAGCAAGAAACCAGGATCATGGTCAAGTAGTGTCAAGAGAAAAGTGAAGTTTGGGGCTGAGATTCCATTCCTAGATCTGCTGAACCCCAGAGAGGCAGTTTTCTCCACCTTTCCTGGGATGAAGCAATAGCTTCTCCAACAAGTGGTCCATTAGTGGACTTTTCTAGACTGTCACAGCAGCAGACTCATCCTTCAGGGCCTGAAAGGTAAGATCAACTTGCCACCACCTTCCCCTGCAAGAAAGCAAGTAGTAAGAGGCACCCCTTGGGACAAATCTCAGAACTTTTTGTTGTTCTGGAAACTCTGGGGCAGAGCTCATACAGAACTGTCACTGTTCTGCCCCAGTGTTAGACTGGGGGGGGGCATATTTATTTATTAAATGTTGTATTAAGGGGATAATTAATTTTTATTTCCCTTCTAGGTAGGATTCTACAGGATTCTGCACGGTCCATCCTACTTAGCACCCAAAGGTAGGGAACTCCATCTTGCTGTCGCGACAAAGCTCTGTACCAGGCACACCACATCATTCTGGGCCCTGTTGTCCTCTCGGGGCAGTTTCACATGGACTTCGTGCCATGTCTACCACGGCTTGTAATGGAAAACAAATTCACACCGCGTCTCGGAGAAGGCTCTAACCTCCCTGCATCGGTAGAGCTGCCCGGGGGGGGGGGCACTCTGCCACGGACAGCCCCCAGGGGTGCAGGGGGACGCGCACCCTTCCCGGCAGGGCGCTTAATCACTCCCTGGCTGCAGCCGGCGGAGCCCCCGGGTGCCCCCCAGGGCCGCCCCCGCTGCGCTGGCGGCTCCCGGAGGCCGGCCCCGCCGTCCGTCGCTCCCCCCTTCCCGTTCCCCGCCGCCGCCGGCGCGGCGCTTGCGAGCGGCTCTGCTCTTTAAATGGGCCAAGTTCGAGAAGCGGCGGCGGCGGTGGCGGCGGGGAGAGGGCAATCTTGTTTGGTCAGAGTCTCTGAACTCTACCGTGACTTCTGAGCGCCGATCCATCCGTGTGTGTCCCGGCTCCCGGAGGGGAGTGCGGTCCAGTAGCCCAACAGAGAGGGGCACTAGGCTCTGGGGGTAGCGGCGTAGGGAGCGCGGAGCGCGGCTATAAATGTCTGGCTGTGTCTGTGCGGGTAAATATAGAGCCGGAGATCCAGAGATGCCGAGCCGCGCGGAAAGTCATACCGTGTTTTTAAAAACCTTGTGCAGGAGTGGAAATTAAAACCCCAACTCGCAGTGATCATAAAGCCTTCGGTGGGAGCGGGGCGAGGCTGCACCGTGCAGGTGAAGGTGGGCGGCCCCCGGGAAACTCAACTTCTCCACGCGGGTGCCCGGAGCCCCGCGGGCAGAGCCGGGAGCAGCCGGCACCGGCCGGGGGGCTGCGGCCAACCCGAGCCCGCCGGGCGCCGGCGGCGGAGGGAGGGGTCGGCGGAGCGGCGGCGGGGAGCGGCGTTTAATTTTAATTATTGCATATAAATAAATAAACCAGGTGTCAGTTTAAAGGAAGGAGAGAGAAGGGGGGGAGGAGGAGGGTGAAAGGGGGGGGTGGGGTGGGCGGTGGGGAACCCTCCAGCCTGGCGAGAAGGTGGGTCGATCTAGGGGAATCAATAAGCTTTTTTTTTTTTCTTCTTTTTTTTTTTTTTTTTTTTTTATAAAACAAAATTATGTCTAAAGGCCCCCGCACCCCGCTGTGATGGAAGGGATTATGTCC
>JAOEGS010012858.1:20343-42238 GCA_025447755.1 Corythornis vintsioides | reverse complement strand
GCTGCCTGAGTAATGAGGCTCCACTCCCACCTCAGCCCATCCTAGCCCTGCATAATCATGCTCATTTGAAAGCCCAGGCTGGGGCTCTGGTCTCCTGGGTGCAGGGGTCTGAGCCCCAGCAGGGTCACTCCTGGTGACAACACTGCTGCACTCTTGCCAAGGCCCAGCCATGAGCAGCAATGGTACAGGGGTGTCCAGAACCAGATGGTGGCATTGGAGTCTAAATGACTCACAACTGAAGTGCTTTAGTCTGAAATTCCTCTCTGATGTGACTCCATCAAAGCCAAATAATTTGGACTCCCAAGCCAGCATCCTTCTAAACTTTGCCAAACCTCTCTGGCTTGTTGCTGTTGCTTGCAAATGGTTTTAGAACAAGTCCTCTTCCCATCCCATCCAGATGTGTGTTCAGAGAACATGGCCAGTCGGCAAAAACTTCTTATTAGGAAAGGTGTCCCTGCCTGGAAATTTGCACTCAGCTCGAAGATTTTTGTATTATGTTTTAATGGTGGGTCTGATAGAGCTGGAAGGTTTTTCAAGACAAATACCTGATTTTTACCTGTTAGAGTTTAGTACTGTTTTCTTGCACCACATTCTGCCAGCTGTTACAAAATGTTCGTTTCTCTGGAGAAGGGAAAGTAATACTTATATAGCTATCATTTTTGTTGTTGTTTCTTAAAGAAAATTTGCTGCTAAAACATTTATCTTTTCAGTAATTCCAGTGTTTTAGAAAATTAAGATCACACTCACAGAGGTCCACAAACATTTGGCAGCAAAATTTCTGGACAGATTAAGAATTACTGGATGGTTCTGCACATGCCAGCCCAGCAAGGTCCATTCTGTCTGGTCACTGGTTCAGATCCAGACCAGCATGGTAATCACCAGCTGCCCTCTCTGGGGGAATGTGGTGCAGCCACACAGCATGAGCCAGATGCTGTTGGAAGATGAGTGGTCCTCCCCAGTGCTGTGAGCATCTTCAGCCTCAAAGGCAAGGCCCTGGGTTGGAGAGCAAGTGGCTGAGGGAAACATGGAGAGGATTAGTGCTGGAGTGGAGGTGTAAAGCTCTCCCTGCCAGTATCACATCTCAGATTTATTGTCTCCACTGTGGATACTTTGGTGAGAGTTGGTGTCTCTCTGAGAGGCTGCTTGGCAACTTTGTGCAGGGAGAGAAGCTGAGAAACTGATTTCCCCCCTGTTTTTACTTCCTGCACAGAAGTGAATTTCCTGGAGTTATTCCAGTTAAAAAATGGAGAAACGATCAAGTCTATGTCTAATGCAGTTCTTCAGAAATGCCATTTCTTGTGACTTATGTCACCTTGCAGTGGCACATGAATCATTAGCAGTGTATAATACCATATTGACTGGAAGTGTTTCCAGCACCGTGATGGTGAAGTCAGGGGAAGTGGAGGAAAATACCAGTGGCTGAACATTCAGCTTGTCTGCAGCCAGGCATGTGTGTGGGGTGAGGGTGATGGTCCCTGGCCTGGTGCATCTTTCCACAGGCTTTGGTTTGACTCTGTTTAGGCTTTTAAGAAGCAGAAGCTCCCTGGCAAGCACTTCAGATGCTTTTCCCCCGAGGTTCCAGGAAGGAATATAAATTCCCAGCATTGGTGCTGAAGCAAACAGCAGACTGAAATGTTCTGTGAGGAATCCTCTCCCATCCAGAGCCGGGGCTCGTGGTGGGGGGTCAGGTCTCTGCTGATCTTGGTGCCCCTCATGCTGTTCTGTAATGCAATGCTGCATTTCCCTTGTGGGGAGGGGGGATGCCATTACATCTGGTAATGATGTTATTCTTATTGCATTCGTGTGTTGCATTGCTGTATGGATCTTGAAAATATACATCCAGTCATCTGATCCAGCTTTTTTTTACTGTATGCATTCACTTACTCTTCAGCTCTGAGGCATATTTACTTAATACCCTCTGTTTTCTAATGCTGTGTGTGGTTTAATCACATCCCCAGGAAGAAGTGTAATTATTAAACCACAGGAAAGTTAATGACTGGTATTTGCTCTTCGGCATAACCCATTTTGGTGTCCAGGGTTTGGCATGTCATCCAATGGGAAAACCAGCTTGGAGACATAATCCTCAAACCACACATGATTTTCCAGTGATTTATAAATTATTTTTTTTTTTTTTTGACATATCAGAACAATAGTTTTTCTGGTTATTTTAGAAACCCTGTGCTTTTTTGATCAAGCTGTGTGGTGCTTACCGTGCAGCATAAGGTCATACTGCCTGGAAATACTTCTCTGGAATTATCTCATGTTTTATAGGGGGGATACATTGCTCCATATGCAAACTAGATTTTACATCACATTTGCATTTGTGTAAATGTTGCCTACAGTACTTGTCATTACACAAATGCATAATTCAGGGGTTTTTGTTAAATCAAGAACTCCTAATGTACTTCGCTTATTATGTATGAAATCCCTAGGAAATTGGCAATAAATTGCTCAACATTTTCTTTACTGAAGGGATTTTGTGGCAGTCTCACAAGAGCAGTTGGTTATTGGTAGCCCTGTGTATGTCTTAGGAATTCAAATTTTATATTGGTCATAAGGAAAGGAATAGACCCATCAGAAAACAGCATTTCTGCCTTAGGTTGGGATTTTATTCAGGAAATGATGATCTGGAACCAGATCTCTGGGTTGTCATTTATTTATTTTTTCTGTGAGGTTCATTAACTGATAATAATAATAAAAGCTTAGAAACAGGACAAGTTTAATCATTTCTGTTAGTCCCCACACAAAGTGTGCAAACTGCACAAGAGATTTGTGAGCCACGAGTCCCTGCAGAGCTGCTGCATGGCCCCTCACTGGTGGGGGCTGAACCTGCCCCTGCCCTCTGCTACACCAGCCATTCCAGACAGAAAATCAGGCACCAGAGACCCTTCATGTGCAGAGGGTCAGGCAACAGTCAGTTTTCCAACTGGGGATAAAGGAGACTTGTGCAAGGGTTGTCCTTGGTTTATTATGGATGAAGTCCTAAGGTGAAGAGGGAGGGTGTGCCAATGACAGTTTGTTCAGGGAATAATTATGAGATATTCTGGAAAACACCCATGGAATAAGATCTGTGAGTAAAGGTATCAGAACTGCAATGAATTAACTCAAAACAACACTATATGTTTGAAGGGACTGGTGAATTGTCTTGGAAGTGGAGGATTATGGATTTTTTCTGGAGTGAAAATGACCTTGGTTTGCTTTCTGTCACATGGAGCTGAATAAACTGGAATTCAGCTGTGAAATTGTCACAGTTGCATGCTGTTGGTTCTGCTTCTTAAGTATTTGTGAGCCTTATGCTCTCACTGTACATGAAATTCACTTTCCCCCCTTTTAAGGTGTTTGGTTTGAGCTTTATATGGGAGTACTCTTGAAAACTACAGAAACTTTAAAGGGTCCGTTCTGGGTTCATGCACCAACTCAACAATAGTGGTGTTTAACTACATTCACTTTAAAGACTGTTTCTGGTTTAACATGTTTCAGTCCAAGAATGTCAGGATTCCTGATCTAAACTGGCCTTGAGGTCAAAAACAGGCTTTAAACTTTTGTTTAGGAGTTTATGGTCATTTGTGCATCGCTGGGGACATAAAGTCCTTCCACAGCACCGTGCCCACTGCGTGGGTGTAAAGAACATGTGTGACCTGGACACTGCATGTCAGGCTTTGGAGTAGAAATCAACCCTCCTTTGGCCCAGGCACCTCATCCTGGGTGCTTAGTGAGGCAGGACAAGTGTCCCCATTGCCAACAAAACTTCCCCACCCTCTGGGTGCAGGTGGATTGTGTCAGCGAGGGTGATCCTGAAGGAGGCATCTCTGCACATCCGTGGAGCTGAGCAGGCTGGTGTGTGGTGAAACTGGCTGTGTGCTGTCAGAGGTATGTGACCACACAGGATCTTAGCTTGAGAAAATCAGATGATTTCTCAATGAAAATGTGCACGGCATAGGAATTATTTCCATGTTTCAGGAAAGATCAAATGTGGAAGCGTGCTCTTGTTTTTCTACAAATGGGCTCAAAAGGAAAGAATGACAGTGGGGACTAGGGAAGCAATTGTTCAGTTAGAAAGTTTGAAACTTGTTTTTGAAGCAAGAGAACATACTGGGCCTTTTTTTTTTTTTTTCCCCCACTCTATAAATAACTCTTGGCAGGCAGAAACAACCTTGATTGCATGAGATGAAGTAGAGCAACCAGCAGGCTCTACAGCAGAATAAATGGCACTGTGCCAAGAGCTTCATCAAATGAATAATAGCTTCCACTTGACAATCAGTAAAGTGCCTCTTCTCCTGTGGATTTAGTTTTTAATGATGATTAGAGAGGATGGGCCCTAAAATTTCTCTGGTAGAAATGACCTCCTATTAATTTCTGTTACTTGAAATGCTGAATTTCAAAGCTATTTTACAGCTGCAAAACCAAAGGCACTGACATAAAGGAACTATTATCTTTGTAATTGTAGCAACAAGTACTAAATTTGTCATTGATTAACAGAGACTTTTTAACTTTGTGATCCTCCTGTTGGTGATGTCCTTACATAATGGTCTGAGCTTTCCAGATTGCCGTCCTTGGAAAGTAAAATGTTTGTTAGAGCGTGGAAGTGTATTTTGTGGACTAGAAACCTTTTCTGTACTGCTGCCCTGTTCTAATTCAATTCCTTCATGTGTTTTTTTCTAACATTTGGATATGGATCATTGTGGGCAGCAAAGGGCAAATTTCAGTGAGTGTATCATGGTGTGTGCTCAGGGGCAGGTGGGGAGGGAGGGAGGGAGATGTGCTCTGTCAGTGGGTGCCTCGCAGACAGTGAGAACGAGTAAGCAAGACCCAGTTGTCTTCCCCAGGAACAAAGGCACCTTCCCTTCTCTGCTGAGTGAAGCAGTGTGAGGATTTGAATGCAGAAGGAGCTTAATTGCCTTGAAAACCTGGACTAGCAAGCATACCCCAATAACCTGTGCCTCCTTTCCTTGGTTTGGTTTAATTTTTCTTTGTTTAAAGCAACACTGAGAAAAGAAACTCTGGTAAATGCTGCTAGACCCTCTGTGATGCTGGAGAGAGGAGGGTTACAAGAAAGGCTGATTAGTTTTTACTTCTTGATTAAAATGTAGAAGCAAATAACAGCCTAGTCCAGGCTCCTGTCCTCGGGCTGCTGCTGCTGGTGGCTTGGGACAGCCCACGCTGTGCAGTGTTTAATAAAGACCACTGTCTTTAATAAAGACCACCATAGACCACTGTGTGTTTGGAATGTCCTGAAGGTGCCCATGTCCTTAGCAAGGAGCCAAGGAGTGCTCTAGTGCCCTGTACTTCCAGGGCTTCAGGAGGGCAGCAGAGCCAGGACAGGAGCCTCTTCTGCAGCCTCTCCTGGGGCAGCTGAGGCTGCAGGGGTAACCCCAGGAGGGACGAGCCCCTGGGAACACAGCTCATCCTCCCTGCTCCCTGCAGGAGGAGGGTGAAGGAAAAAGGAGCAAATACTAATTAATGTAAGGCTGCTAATGAAGTGAACGGAGTAAGTGTTGGGTGGTAAAATAAACTTCCTTTTTTACATCCCAAGTGGGCATCAGGGTGGTCTGGTGCACGTCGGGCTGCGCTGGAGTGTTAGCAGGGGCTGTGCAGCCAGCGTCGTGACTGGAAGGTTTTTCTCAGTGAAGGTACTCAGAGCCTGCTGTTTAGACTTCTGGGTGTATGGTTAGGATGTGAGGAACCACTGAAAGTAAAAAAATTCAGGTGCTCAGTTGTAACCACTTGCTTAGAATATTTGTGAGTATTTCTCTCTGAATTTGTTTGTTTGTTTGTTTTACATTACATTTTTACTAGAAGTGGTCACGTTTTCATAGTAAAAAACAGGCTTTGAATAAAAAACTGGAACTTTCCATTTAGACTATTGAAACTGGGTTTGAATTGGATATAGAAACTGGCAATTTGTCATAAACAACCTTTTTCCCTACTTAAAAAAAAATCGGTGTTGATGAATCAGCATATTTAAAAAATAAACATTTCTCTAGGAAGTCTTGGCAAGCAATATAAGTACACAGAGCAGAGCATGGAAGCAGAGATAGCAGCTTCTTTCTGGAATTGGTCATTTTATATGTATACCAAGGGAGCTGGGATTTCCTTCAGTTTTGCCATGAGTGAAAATTATTTTGCAAATCTTACTCTGTAGGTAATAGTTGTTTTGGCTGCCTTTGTGTGTTCATGATGATGGGGTTTTTTTTTGCAACATCAACAAAATGACTCAAACGATCATTTTGGAATACATACCGCAGGCAGCACTGAGACACCAGTGTACTTTGTGTGCATTGAGGGGCTGGGGAGGAAGGCAGAGGCAAAGAAGTGTTCAGAAAATCAGGTAGTGCTCATAAGAAAGACTTCTTAATCTTCTTAGCAGGCAGAGGTTTTGTAGCATGCGCGGTAGATCTCTCGAGCTCACACTCAAGACGATAGGAAGAGTGTTTCACAAAGCCCCTTCTAGTGGTAAATGTCCTTTGCATACTGATGCATCTTCAAGTAAACACAGTATTTTATTTAGAATCAGAAAATGCTCCAGATAATGTATTGCAGGTATTAGGAATAAAAAATAGCTTTAGAAACCAACCCCTGGAGAAAGTCTTGTGATTTCATCTTTTGGAAACTTACCAGACTCATTTGAAAAGCTTTACCACAAACACAGATGTATTTTGTAGGTGATCCAGTTTTAGAGATAATTCATGATTTTCCACAAGAAATCTAACTCTTCTGTATGCTTTTATACTTTTTATAATCATTAAGAAGAACTATAATTATTTTTCTAGAAGGTTCTTCACTTCCAGTCTCCACTTTCTAGCTACCTTAAAGAAAAAAAAAAGCGTATGGTCAATTGTTTTGAAGACTTGTAAAGCCCCAAAGTCCCCTGAAACCTGAATTCTCAGGAGGAAGGAACCAAGAACACAGATTTCCACAGCAATCCCACAACAGCTTCCTCAGCTGGGAATGGATATGCTCAGGAGTTTTGTACTGCTGCAAGTTTGAGCTGCTGTGTGTGTCACAAAACAGAATTGTGCTCTTGAGGTTCATTCTTAACTGCAGCAAATTTTCCTGCTATGGAGCAGATTCTTCTCAAACAGATGGTCACAGTCCTATTTTATCAGCTGGAGATCACACTACAGAAAATTTGGGAAATCTATGAAAGTGAAATTGTACCTACTGCTTTATTATTTTGGATTTAGCACATTTTCTACAGGTACTACAGGTCTAAGCTATATTTAGCCACCAAAGTGAAAGACTTTCTTCTTATGGAATGAAATATATGTTAACAAATTGTAAGTAAATGCTCCAGCAGAGACTCTGCAAGGCTCTGAAGGGCTGCTTGATCATTTCAGATATCTTAAGACTTATATTTTCTCTTAATATGCAGATTTTTTTTCTTTGCAATAGGCACAAAATCTTGAAATTAATAGAAATCCAACCAAGTAAAATTAAAGACAAAAATGAAAAATGAAGAGTCAGATCTTCAGATGCTGTTAATTAGCTGATTTCATTGACTTTAGTGGAACTTTTGATCTGAAGGAGGTGTACTCCAGTGTGTATATAACCCAGAGTGCCTTGATTTACCAGGGAATTAGCTAGCAATCTTAACAGAAATTAAAGATAAATTTTTAATACGTCTACTTTTGCATAACACCTCCACCTCACTGTCCCAGAGTAATTTCATGTGTGAACTAGAACCCTGGAGATCTGCCTTTGTATTTGAGGTGGATGTGCCCTAAATTGGCAGCATCTCCTTCCTCTCAATAGCTGGAGGTGAATCCCACCTTTGCTGCTGAAAAGGTGATGAAGATTTTTCCCCGTTGAATAAATGGCAGCAAAGTCTTTAACAGACTTCTGTTGGTGATGCACAACCTTCTTTTACAAGACTGCTTATGAATCCTGGCTTCTCCAGTGTGGTGTTCCTGAAAAAGTGCCTAGAAACATGCTTAGACCTCACTGAAGATGGAGTTTAATGCTTGCTCTTAACAAGTGATTGCTTCTTGCTACAAGACATTGCACTGAAATATCCTAATAGTTTCCTGGAGTCAGTATGAATATATCGTGAACTACTGAACTACAAGGCTGTGGTATCTAGCAAGGGGGATGGAACAAGGGTTATTCTGGTATTCCCGAGGAGCCCTGAGTAACAAATGAACATGTTCAGAGCTCTGCTTTGTTAGTATGGGAGTAATAATAGATGTTTGAAGTGAAATTTAAGATCAGAACTTGCTGCCCTTGCTCTTGCTGTGGTAATCAAAATGATTATATTTCCCTGGTATCATCATATTGATCTTCCACAATGTGAAAGCAGCACATGATGCAGCTCAGTGACTCACCCCAAAGAAAACAATGCTTAATTATCTTTAATAAAAGCTGCATTTTTTCATGAAATTTAAGCCCCAGAACAGCCATGTTAAGGCAATCTGGTATTTATCAGTGAACAAGGCCCCTTGTGGGGTGTGTAAGTGTTTGCCGTAATGTATGGAGAAGAAATGATTGATCCCTGACCGTCCACATCAGTGGGTGGGTCTCTGGAGGGTGCTCAGCCCAGGCCCACCCCTGATGGTACGAAGTCTCTGACTTAATCCCTGCCTTTGCTGTGTTTTACTGAGCTTCTCAGTGAAGGGAAGGCAACAAGCCATTAGAAAACCCTACTCACTATAGAAAGCTGCAACCACTTGAGGACCTGACAAAATTTAGGGTAATTATTTGCTAATTAATTAGAAGGAAGAGGAACATTTCAGGAAAAAAAAAAAGCATATCCAGGACTCCCACTGATACCAGGGCTGCAGTGAGCTGAATTCTATTTGTGGTGGCTGTGGTGAGCAAGCACCTCTGTGAAGGGCTGGTGTGAGACCTATGTGGCACTGTCTTATTATGAGGCTGCCCAGAGATCCTGAGAAGTCCTCTGCCCTTTACTCAGTCACACGTGTGAGCTGTTTGGTAGCAGCAGTACCAGGAGCTTGAGGATGACAGCAGAGAGTTTGCAGCTTGCTCCCTTCCCTTCTAGGGAGCCAACCAACACTTACATCTCCATTCAAGGGAGGGAAGAGCAAAACCACAAAGTTGTTTCCCAAACCACTCAAATTCTCTTTACTTTGGCACCGATTCTGGAGCTAGGGCATACGCTTCTGTATTTTCTTCAATGGGACTGAAGACTAAGCACACGTTTAAGTCCTTTCCTGGATTAGGAAACACTGGAAACACACCTTGTATAAGGGTGTGCAAGCCAAAAGGATGGTTGGCATGGTAACAGCTGAAAAAACCCCATGTGCAAAAAGATGGCGTACAAGAGGCAGGGGATGCTTCTTCCACCATGTTTGTTGAGCTGATAGCTTCAGGCATGCTCACACTATGTGCACTAGTGTGAAGAACAAAACAACCTCAACTTACTGCTTTCCCTCTGTTGATTCCATTGCAAGTGTTCAATGTTCCATGCTGGTATTCAGACAATATTTGTTCTATAGGTAAGGTTGCAGCACTCAGGACTATACTGCCTAATTCCTGGGTTTTAGAACCAATAGGAATTCATGGTGACGCAGGATGACTCTTTGTTCAGCTGTTAACATTAACTTTTAAGACTGAAAAACATACAGAGGCCTGGCAGTAAAAAGTGCTGAATAAATTGGATTTCACTGGAGATGCCATGATGAACAATGCTATTGTGACCTTGCTGTTTATTGGCCTGGGTTTGCAATACCACAGTGTTTTGAAAAAATCACTTCCATATGACTATTGGTGTGAGATTCTACTTTCTGAACATATCTTCCTCAGTTTGTCATGGTTTTCACTGCCATGGGGCTATGAGTAGGAACCTATCTGTTTTCAATTGTTTGCCAGAATGCTCACATACTTAGACTGTGCAGTTAACATTGATTTATTTTGTGGATATGAAGTTGCAGTTACAAAGTTTTATTGAATAATCATCATTGGAAAAGAAAAAGCTCAGACACAGTGCAGAGAGATTAAATACCTCTGAACCCATGGGCTTTGGTCTGAGTGGTGGAATAGAAAGCCACCTTCTGTCATCCCAAGGAGAAGGGCCTGGGACACTCCATGTCAACCTGCTGGGAGATCTCAGTTTCATGCTGCGTGTTGTGGGGTAGATGGTAGTGGATGCTTGATGGAATATTCCCAGTAAGGTCAAATTCACCCTTTGCTTTTCCTGATGTAGTCCTTCTGTGGAAGGGTCTCTGTTTCTCAAGCCAGGACACCCCCACGCTGCCTGTGTGGTCAGAGTCCTCTGAGCTGCACCAGTTACAGCTGAAGGGCAGCTTTCATCATTCCTGTGCCCTGCTCCTCCGTTGTTTCTTGCTGGACTGCATGTGCCTTTGGGCACAGACTCGGTGTGCAGAAGGAGCTTGTGATTGATGAGTAAGACAAAGACTCTGGACACCAAAGTTCAGTCTCCTGCTGTGTCCTGATGTCCCACGTGCCCTGACTAAATCTTTCTGTCACTCCCTATGCCTCCATTAATGTTCTGCAAAGCAGTGCACAACCGTACCCCTTTTATAAGGGAACAAATATCAAACATGAGGAGTTACGCAACTCCTATGGCAATGCAAAGTGCTGCTCAACCTGGAACCATCATTGGGCCTCTTCTGCATCCTCTGGGCATTTGCTTTTGCTGATTGTAGCAGGAGTTTGCAGTCACTCAGAACAGAGGAAAGGTTCAGATTAACAACTGTGCGATTTTTATGCTCACAGTCATCTGTCATCTTTGCTCAGTCTCCTAGCGTGATTAAGTCATCCAGGAATGAGTTGAAAGGGCTGGGTTTGTAGTTAAAATGCGAACACATGGCTGAGTTTTCCTTTACCTATGACAGAACATGGAGTGTAGGGCATGTAAGACATGAATTGGATGTAAACTTCCAAGAGGACCTGAGTAATCATGTCAGTGATACTGCCTGCAGCTTGCTTTCTTGCTTTTGATGCAGCTTTAGGGTTACTGGAGGAATGTTCACATCTCTGTGACTGCTGAGGTCCTGGGATTTTGATGACATTTCCTTTCGCTGTCTATTTCTCTTCTGCTCATTTGCAAGAATGAATCATTTTCCAGTTTTTTTTAAAGGAAGCCTAGTCATGTTCTTCCCTCAGGTTCTTTCTCAAAGAATTAAAACTGAACAGAGTCTCGACAGCATCTTGGCTCCAGTCTTTGGCAGGTATTGAGTAAAATTACAGTGTGAAATGTGTAAGCTCACACTATTTCCATCTACAGAGGATAGCTGATAATAATGGATTACAGTGTTAAGTTTGTTACTTCCGAGTACCAGTTGCCTTCTGCAGTACAAACCCCACCATTTGCAGATGTCCACTGCTGGGCTTTTTGGGGTTATGTCTGGTCTTCAGGTGCATGGGTAGGTAGGTACTTAGTAAACTCTCTAGAAAGGCCTGTAGCTGCAGTGGGTGTTTCCTCAGTGTCAGAAAACACCTCGTTCTGTGCAAGGTGTTGGTGTCACCTTGTGCCTGGTGCAAAGCTGGTGCTGTGCCCTGCTCCAGGGCCAAGCACTCGTGCAATGGCCCCATCCTCTCCTGTGTGGCCCTGGAGTGTCTGATCACAGCCACCGACAGCAGGGACCCACGACTTGGGCTGACCCACAGGTTGTTGTCAGACACTGTCATGGGGATTTTGCAGGAGCTCACTGAGAAGTTCTGATACTTGATGCTTGCAAAGCAGAGCTCCTCTCTGGAGATGTTTTCACAGAGCACTCGGTAAGGTGAAGGTGTCTGGGACTGCAGCTGTTACTAGCATCTGCTCTGCCTGCTGCTTTGGGGGTATTGCAGTCACTGTTCGAGAATAAGATTCATGTTAAAAGGGCAACTGTATTTTGCCATATTGAAAGAGGAGCAAACTAGAGCACCAAAACATGAGGGATATATTTAAAGTCATACAGAGAATGTACAGGAAAGACAGAAATAAAATCTGGAGAGTTCTGGGCCTCAGCTATAATCACAAACCTCTTTTACTCGCATTTACTTTTATCATCATCAGGAGCTGATTTATTAAATTCCCTAAAGGTCACAATGCTCCCTTCAGTAAGAATGAGATAATGCAGCAAACTACTGTCTTCTGTACTTGCCGTGACCTGATATAATTGTTTGTGATCATGTGTATGCTTATTTATATACCTAGAAAACTGATTTTACAGTTTACTTCTGCTTGCTCCAGTTGTACATTCACAGTCAAATAACCACCTTGATATCCCACCAGAAACCACCCTCTATCCTCAGTTTACACACATGGAGACCTAAAGACAGGGAGTGTTTTGGTGCAGACCCCAGGGTATCTCAGAGGATGCTCCAGCTCAGTGCTCCAGGCTGGGGTCAGTACTGTGAGCTGGTTAACTCAGACAGGCAGGCTCTGTGGCCGTGTGTGCTGACTGCTGTACATGGATTTAAACTACTAATGTAGTGGAAGAATTTACAGATATCCTTGCTAGTGTCAGGCAGAAGATGGTAAGATTTGGAGAACAAAATAAATATTTATGTTTGTGTAATTTCCTACTCGTGGTTCCTTTTTCTGGTGATGAAGGAAATGGTGTTTTTCCCTTCAGAAGGACACTTTTCTCAGGTAATGGAGAATTCTGTGCTGGGGGCTCCATTTTCACACAACCTGTGTAAGGAATGACACCTCTGTGTCTCACCCTGCGTAGCAGGCCACATTCCTATCTAATACTGGAAGGGTAAAAATCCACTGCAGAGTTCCACCAGTCTGATCCTGGGCTGTCATTCTGGAGTTTCCCCACAGATTGCTGGAGTGGGCACACACTGATCATCAGGACACAATGATGGTCTGATTCACTTGAAACAAAGAGGAAGGTTAGAGTTTTACCAAGTGTTTCAGTGTCTTCACTAACACTCTTTCCTGCCATAGTGAAAATTTCACTGGGGCTGTGGTCTGGGCTTTTTCTCACCGTACGCGGCCAAAACAACTGGCACGAGAAGGGGAGATGGCAACCTCTGCCTCTCCATTCTCATTTTGGTAAGTGGAAGTGACGCTTGCCAGATGCACAGGGCTGTGCTGCTTCAGGACCACTGACTTCCTTGACATAATTTCTGTCTAGAACTGCTAGCAGTGTTCTCGGTGTGCGCTGGGACTTGGGTGTCTGAATTACAGTGGCAACAGCCTCAGCTGTTTTACTTCTGTGGAATGAGCTGCAGTTAGCAGAACCCAAATGACTCCCTCTGCTTCTGCTTTTGCTCAGATCTCTCCTGTGTTGCCTTTCGTGAACATTAACCTGCTCATCCTTCCCACGGTTCCTTAGAGCCCATTCCTGAAGCTACTGTTGACATAACTGTGTCAACTGGGGGTGCTCTCACAACTGCTTCATTAATGAGAGTCAGATGACACAGGCTGCAGATAGTGAAGCCAAATGAGAATAAACACTGAGCTGTTACTCTGTCTTTCAATCATGTCTGTCTGTCGGTGGAGGGCGTGGGGTCTGGCGCTGGCACGGTGCTGTATGGTGGAACTGGCTGGCATGCCTAGGGCACAGCCAGGCTCTTGGCTTTTTTTTTATTAACTCAGTTTTGGAGATAGGTTTTATATCTCCACATGCCATTTTGATTGATTTATCTTTATTGTTTGCCTCTTGATTTTTAAGAAAGTTTCCACCTTTATACTTTCTAGCCATGGAAAACACATGTGCTAGAAATTTTCTGTGGCAGAAAGTTCAAACTCAGTACAAGGATTTCTTCTTGGAAAATGCCTGAGAAAAATAAGTTTTACAGTGTGCCCTGAAGATCAACAGACCTGGTTCCCCATCGGTCAATGGCAGAAGATAATTCTGGAGTCAGGGGGCTGAAGAACTTCTTTTCTAGAATAGTTAAATTCAGTGGTGATGACCTGTAAGATGGTATAGAAAACCCGGGATCTCATTGCCTGGGCTGTATAAGGCAGTAATTAGATTATAACAAAGTGCAGGGTACAGAAAGATGTTTAGGGGAACCAGGCTGAAATGAGTCTGCTATTGACATACCTGAAGAAGCTATGCTGTTTAGTTTAACTTCAGTGAATGATAACCTCAGCTGAGGGATTTATAAAGATGTATAAGAATATGTTTGGCACTTTAGACTCTGAAATTTCTACCCTGAATTTTTTATTGGTTCCAGCTCTAAAATGGTGCAAACCATTGATGTAACTCTCTGAACACTCTTGATATGGAGTAGCTATACATCCCATTCCCAAACAACTCTGCATGAAAAATGTTTTATATTCAGCTCTGCAAAGAGGCTGGAGAACTCCACAATGATATGTTGCAGACCCTTGAAAATTAGCAAAAGTGGAAAAAGAAAGGTAGTGTAACAGTAAATCACAGATTCAAGGGGAGTGAGCTAGAATAGTAAATCTGAAATTATTGACTGAGGGTTCATTACTGTGAGCTGTGAGTGCTGGGTGATTAAAGATCTGGGCCAGATTACCCATGGCATGCTGCTGTGATCACAGTGATTTTATCATAGCTATGTCTATATACTGCAAAGGAAAATGTGACCCTGGAAATGTTTATGGTTAGGCATTAGCAAATCAGAGAAAACAATCAAATTGTGAGGTTTACAGTGACACAAAGGTCCTGGTGAAGTCAGCAATTAAAACTGGTGTGTCTCTCCAAGGAGCAACTTCTGTAGATGGGATTGTCAAGTAGTGGGGGTCTGGCCATCCCAAGATGTAGAGAAATGTATTGGGATGTTGTGAAACCACTAGGAGCTCACATGCACATAAACTCCTGAGGCCAGAGATGGATGATGCTGGTGTTTGTCTGACAGGGATAACCTGGGAGGCCAAGTGCCTCCTGGCTGGTTGAACAGTGGCAGTGGCTGTCCTGAGGGGAGGGCTCTGGCAGATGCCTGTAGCTGGGAGGAGAGATCTGCACCTGGGGAGAGGGAGGAGCTGTGGATGAAGGGCCACAGGTGAGGCAGGCATCGGAAGGGGAGTGTGGTGGGATGGTGTGCTGCTCTAAGTCTTCCTCTTTCTTCTTCCCTAGTCCTTTCACCAGAGTACAAACAGGGACACCCGACTCTCTTCTCCTGCCTCTTGGAAGAGAAAGTTTGTGGAGCTTGGAGCTGCATGTGGGTAAGTCACCCTGTGAAATGAACTTTGTTGTCCTGATGCCAGCTGTTCTTGCCCAGCCCTGCCAGTGGTATGTTCAGAAGATGTCTTGGAGGGGTCCCTGGTAGAGCTTGTCTGCTTAGGGGCAGTTCAACCCCTTCTGTGAAAGGGGAATTGTCACTGTCTGGCTTGGATTTTATGTTTGTGTGAGGTTTGCAGTGTTGGGCTTTGGGACCCTCTGCTAAACAGACACTGGAGTCTCTACAGGGGAGAGACCATGCAGGGGAGGGTGATGGCTGGGAATGGGGTCTTTGGCCATCAGAGGGGGTGCTTGTAAGCCCTGGGATCTGTCCCCAGTGTCCCATGCTGCTCCTGTTCACTGCCTCATGCAGAATATAAAAGCTGGCTTGAAGCTAGACCCGTGAAGAAAAGATGCAGGGGTTTGATTATTGTTCTTTTCCTGGGGAAGTGCCAAGAAGTTAGAGTTTGCAGTACCTGGCTTGTTGTTGCCTCAGGCTGGGTCGGGTAAAGTGGAACATCAGCAATATGTTGGTTGTTAAAGGGGGGTTTGCAGCGTGTGCCAGACTGCAAGAGCATCTGCGTGACGTGAGTCACTCACCAGAAATAGACTCTGCGCAACCAAGTGCTGCTGCACTGTGGCAGGAATAAAGTTTGGACAGGAAATAGGGGTTTTTTTGGCTTCAACAGACAAAGTGAACCCCTTGTGAAAAGAATTTGCAATTTCAAGTGGAAAATGTGGAAGGAGGGAAGAATGTACAAATAATGCCAAGAAACAGACTCACTTCTCTGGCGCAAAATATGAAGAAGTCTTTCCAGCATCATGATGGTGGGAGACCCAAAAGCAATGCAGTGGTCAAAAGTTAGTAAACTGAGTTGTCTTTTCATTCCAGTTAGTATGAGTAATTTTCAAGTATATTTTGTGGACCCAACAATATGTTATAAAATCCATTCTGGGTGACAAAGGCAAGAACAAAAAAAAAGCAGATTCTAAGTTAGTCAGATGCATATATTCATGTTTCTCTGGTGAAAGCAGACAGAACAGACGGTTCTTTTGAACTCAGGTGTAGGTGTATACAATGAGCTCATGTAGACCCAGGTGCAGTCATTAAGGAAGCATTTGATACTGCAAAGTTCCTTGCACTTCAAATGCTGGTACTTCTAGAAAGTGTGTTATTTAATGTATATGTATATACCAGGCAAGAAAGGGAGCTGCTTTTTATAACTTGGGAAGTCACGTGCTTTCTCAGTGATAAATGCAATTAACTATTTCATACACTTTGCTCATGAGAAGAGGGTTTTAATAATGTAGAACCCACCCACAGTTTTACCAAAAGCCACACCTAAACTGTCTTCTGCCTACACAGCATAAACCCCCAGCTTCTGTGGCTGTTCACAGCAGTTTCTCTGCAGAGCTTCTCTTGGTAGTGATGCCCAGGGACTGAGCTTGTTTCTTCCGCCTCTCAGGTTACGATGTGAGGCGCCCAGTACAAGCCCTGTAGGAAACAGCTGATGTCTTACATTCATGAGTGTGTTTAGAACTGCTCCTGGATAAGGAAATTACTTTGGTTCAGGCTAAGCAAAATATTAGTACAGTATTAATAAGGGAGACATGCCTCCTTCTGAACTCCAAATATATTTGTTCCAACATTGTAAAGCAGGGATTAATATTTTTCACTGTTTTGTCTCCTTTTAAAATTATTTCCAACTTTTAGCGGCCTCTATGTCTGGTGAAGAATTAAGGCACAATTTGTAATGGTGTTAAGTGTTGGGGGAGCCACATAAGAACCCACCCCCCCATATTTGTGGGGAGAATTAAATGACAAATAGTCTGTCAACAAAAGTTTAGACCAAGCTCTACTATGCATAGATGTTAACCTCTGAAACGTGGACACAGAATTGCTCTGGATTTTAAAGGCTGTATTTTACACTTCCTTTCAGTTTCTAGCATCAAAGACAACCTCTCACAAACACTGCCTAAGATTTTTATGTTCTCACCTTCATTGACATATTTAGATCCTGAAATGTACTGATTGTATCTCTTAAATTCCTTTGTGCAGGACTAGGAATAAATTACCCTAGGTCAAGTTCTGTTTATACAGTGGACTGTTCTTGCAGAATTACCTTCTTAACTTAATAGCTTCCTTTTGGATGACATTTCTGCCAGAAAGAAGACAAATTGTCTAAGGTCAGCATGCAGATCAGCTCAGAGTGTAGGAGGAAATTGTAGTGGATCAGGTAAATTGCAGTGGGGCTGGCCAGCAGGGGTGGGCAGCTGCTGAAGGGCCATGGGTAGCACTGGGGGCTGAGCCCACTGCTCCCAGAGCCCCCTAGAGCCATCAGCTCGCTGCTGCTGTGCTGCAGTTTGGCCAGTTCAGGCCATTCTCGAGTCTGGTAACTTGAACTGGTCACGTTCCTCTGCAGATATTCCATGGTGCAGTTTTCCCTCCTCCCTGCTCCTGCAGCCTTCTTACAAATAGCTGTGGGTGAAACCCTCCCCTGAGCCTGCTCCCAGAACTGCACTCCGGTTGTTTCCTGATGTGTCATGTCGGGGGACAGGACCAAGGGACACAGCACAGGTACCACAGTCCTCCTCTTGGTGAACCTGATGCTGTTCTGTGTATGCTTAAGTGCTACATAGAACAGATCATGTTATGCAGAACACATGACATATGTGTCATATATAAAACATTATTTGTTTATATAAACCCAACTAAATCGGGGTTGAAGGAGAACAGTTTTGCAGAAGTCAGTGGCTTTATGTTGTGTGAAATTTGTGATAAGAGGTCAGGTTTGAAGGGACCAATCAGGGTAGCACCAAAACCTATGAGTTTTGCAGATGGACGTGAAAAACAATGCTAAGTCTTGACTCCATGCCTGTCTCATGATACAGCTGTGCACTAAGGTGGGGCTGGCCATGGTCTCTGTTGCACCACTTGTTGCTACACCTCAGCTCTGTTTGAGCTGCACCTCCAAAGCCCACGCACATGGGGGGGGAAAACCTGAAGTGCGACTGTGTCATATTTAAAATGATGGAGTTACCTTTTCCCTTTGCAAATTATCCTCTTTATTCTGTGTTCTTCAAGAGAAGAAATATATAAGTCTCCTTTTAATTAAGCTCTTTATCCTTTGAAGTTATTTTGGATTTTTTTTCACATTGGTGATGTAATTTATGTAAATAATCATCTATCTATGAAAGGAGTGTGTCTGTCAAAAGCTAAAATAAAAAACATCCGTCATTTTGAAGTGATTAACATTCTCCAGATGTTTAAATCATCAGATTTCAGGAGTTTTCCTTTGTTGTGATAATGATATAGTATCCAGAACAAGAATGTTTACTTTTTTGTATGGGTCAAACACAGATTTTTCACAATCCTATTAAAGCATGCAGTTTATTGTAATTATATGTGCAGATGAAAGCATATGCAGTTATTATTATTTCCCTTAATTGTAAACTGCTGCTGGTAATTTTACTGTAAAGCTGAAAGAAAAGGAGCGTACTTGAAAGGACCACCACTGCCCACTTATGTAATCAATTTATAGATGTCAAGTTTGCACAGAGATGGTTATCCTGCTCGCTTAGAGGGCTGGTGACATGCTACCACCCTGCAGCACAGCACACTCTCCCCCTCCCGTGTTTCGGGGGAGCTGCTGGGGCATGCAGGAGATGTAGCTGATAATATTAAGTGACAGTTCTGAACCGTTCTAGTCAAATGTGTTCAGGTTTTAGGCTTCAGGGAGGAAATAGAATGTGCATTCCTCACTGATGCGATGGACCTCGTGGTTGATCAAGAGAGCTCTGCCCATCCTCCCTTGGCTGCCCCGCCGTGGTAACTGTAGCCACAAAGCCTTGCTGGGGGTTAGAGGGGTTTATAGTCAAGGAAAATGTCCACATATGTATGAAATGGATCATTTCCTTTCCCTGCTCTGGTCCTTTCAGAGAAGCACCCCTGCATTAGTGAAGCAGGCTGACACATAAGTGAAGTCTATAGACCTTGTGAGTCTCCATGCTGGCAGACTTCTTAGACCTAACAAAATTCTCCTGGATGCAACTTGGGGTGGGCTGCTGGAGTATGGCAAATAGCTGACAAGTGCAATTTTTTTTTTTTTTTAGAAAAAACCTTGTTTGAAACATGCATTTTGAAAAAAAAAAAAAATCCCTAGAAAAAATAATAGTTGTACCAGACACATAACTGCTTTTTCTTCCCCAAGATTTCATTTGATCTGAAACAGTCAGATGATTGTGCAAAATTCATCGGTTTCTCAGTTGTTGGGAGGTTCTTGTCAAAGGAACAGATACGCCCTGGGGGACGTTCGGTGGCAGAGGCAGGGACTGTCTGTGAGTCTCTGCCCTCCAGGGCTGGGTTTTTCTCAGCAGTTCCAAGCAGGCTTTTCTTAGACCTGTCTGGAGATTTCTTCCCCGTCCCACCCAGCACTCGCATTTCGCCGAAGCTGCGCTGGATGGGGTGCGCAAGGGGGAAGCTCGTGCCTGTGCCAATCTCCAGAGCGTCCTATGAAAAACATGCCTTTCCCAGCATTATCTCATCCCCCTCGCTGGCCCTTACACCACGGGAAAAAGGCAGATAAGTGAAAGCTGTGTTTTGTGGAAGATGAGAAACCAGAATCTTGGTTTCTCTCCAGGGGCCCGCTAGGATACTATACATGATTAACTCTCTAAAATGTTTGTCTATTTTTCTTCATCTGGCTCCTCAGATCTGATCTTGCCTCAGGCAATGTGAAAGAGCAGACTCAATGAAGTATAGCTTTTTAAAAGTCTAAGCCATCCTGAAGAAAGTTTTCTGTGGCATGTGACCTTTACAGGGTCATCGGTGTACTTGCTTAGGGTGGCCAAAATAATTTATTAAGGACTTTAAGATTTATTTGCATATAAAGCAGCTGATTCCACCAGAGAGTCACTCTGCAGCCAAAAGGTTGAGATGGTGAGCCAGGTCAGTCGAGGAGCTGCAATGCACAGGGAGAGGGGAAATGCACGTGTGGTCAAACGCCCAGTGCTGCTCCCAGAGCAGCTGGAGAGAGGAGGAGGGACACGGGATGGAGGGCAGGGTGGTGGCATGGGCAGAAGGGGAGAACTGCAGGGGCACAGGGACACCTGGAGGACAAGGCAGAGGGAGATGGCGCACTGAGCAGTGCTGGGGGATCTGTCCTCTGAGGGATGGTGACCCCGGCACCTTCTGTCCCCCACTGCTCCCCTGGGCAGTGGTCCCTGACCCCAGACCGTGACCTGGCAGCACCCCTCTCACCAGCACTTACCTTGTCCTGAGGATTCTCTCACCAGCGTGTCCCTTCTTCCCTGGGGTGGTCTGTGACTAACCCTGGCCATGCCATCAAACAGCGACTGCTGACAGCGCTGGCACGGGGCTTGTAGGGGTGTGAGCAGTTCACGGGGCATAATGTGTTCAAAAATAGGTGTAGGATTTGAGTGAGTTTTGTCCTTAGCACTGGAATCTACTGAGAACAAAACAGCTCTCACGTGGAGAGTTGTATTAGTGATGTCTAGTGCAGGCTAAGGATGAATTAAAGCCAAAGGGGCTCTGCTGTCACTGTCCCCCTTGGTATTTTCACAAGACACTCTGGGTTACATCAGCTCTGTCCCTTCCCCAGCACTGCTCCTGGGGGAAGGTGGCTGTTGGGGCTCTACAAGAATGTGCTGAACTTACAGGTTTAAGAAACCCAATAATTTCTGTCACTGTACTTTGGCTTCGCTGTGCATTCCCTCTGAGTCTGACTAATGTGCTTTTTTCCTGGGTAATGCTGAAACAGATTCTTCCCCTTTCTAAAGAAATTTCTTTTTGCAAGTCTTCCATTACCTCATTCACATCAGCTTGCTAATTGGGCTGAAATAGGAGCTGGTTGTGTCACTAATTTTCCCCTCAATATATCGGACGCTGCAAAATGATGGCTTTGGAAAACAAATGACTGCTGAATAGAAAGTGAGTTGCAAACCTATACTGAAATACCTGTTCTGCTGCTTTTGCAGTCCCCAGCACCAGGAAATATCAGTTCTATTATTTTTGCTCTTCCTGTAGCAGATACTACCTTTCCAATGCAGCATTCCACTCCGTGGCCCGGCCCCTGCACTCCCAGGGCCAGTCACGCTGTTCCAGCTGTGGATCTGGTGCCGTTTCCATGTGAAACTGCTGGCTTTAGGGAAATGCCAGTGGACCATGGAAGTGTGTTTTATTTGGTTAGTTGGCAGTCTCTGCAAAATTCAGCTATTTCAGAGCAGTAGCAGTTAAAGAAATAACAGAGGTATTTGTGGCTTCCTGCAGTTGTGTTTCGGAGCCCAGAGTGCCTGGGGGCTGGTTCTGCAGGTTGGCATCTGCAGGGGCTAGCCCTGGAGCAGCCACACTGCCTTTTCTGGGCCAGCTTGGGTTGGGGGCTGGAGGAGCCCCGGGGGGGAGCCTGTTTGCACCAGGGCCCCTTTGCTGTGCTGCATGCCTCTGCAGCAAATTTGGGAGGAGCTGTAAAATATGATATGCCAGCAAAACAGATGATTTCTGGAAAGAAGAGGTATAAATATGAGGTCTTGGCTTGAATCTGGTTTTCAGTCAAACAAAACTGAACTCCATCAGTGCTTTTGGTTGACTTCAGTCATTTAAGAAAGTCACTTCACCCTCATTTCTCATGTAACAGCAGATTCGTTATGTGCTGTGCAGTCCAGATGACACCCCAGCCAGCTTCAGCTGTCTTCTTCTAACTTCAAACTTGGAATTAAAGTTCCCACAATATTTTCATCCCCTTACAGAGACACACATGCACACACACAAAAAAAAAAAAAGGGGGGGGGGGGGAATTGAAAGAAAAAGGGTGTGATCGGAAGAGCAC
>JAOEGS010012858.1:0-20333 GCA_025447755.1 Corythornis vintsioides | reverse complement strand
CCTCCCGTGTTTTTCTCACAAATAAATTTGTAAAAAAATTCACCCCAATTTTTTCCGCCCCCTCAAAAAAACACACCAACAAACAAAAAAAAAAAAAAAAAGGGGGGGGGGGGGAATTGAAAGAAAAAGGGTGAGGAAGGAAAGGGGCAGGAGGAGGAGAAAAGGCAAACACAGAATGCAATTCACTTAAAAATATCTCTGCTTGATGGAGGCTAAAAGGTGGCAGCTGTGCCAAAGTAGTGGACCCTAAAGCGCTGAGCAAAAGAGAGCAGGGAAAGCTCTGATTGCTCCTAGTACAGTAGTGAATGTGCACTCTCAGCCGCAAATCAAGCAAGCTTAAAAAAAAAAAAAAAAAAAGAAAAAAAAAAGACTCAATCAAGGCAATAATGGCCTCCACTTCACAATCAGGCAAGTGCTTCTACTTCAGAAATCCTACCATTTATGGCTGATTGCTAACCCTGGCCTCATTTCTAATCTAAAGGGCGAGTAATAATTTGGAAAAGGAATTATAACAACTTCCCAACCATTTGGTAAATCGTTATTATTTTAAAGGGGTGTTGGGGGGCTGTTGCTGTTTGTCAGATATTTTTTTCCTGCTTCTCCTCTACCACTTCCACCACACGGATTCTCAGTGATGCCATACTAGAGGAAAGAAATGAACAGTGAAAATATGTAAGAAAAGCCCACAGCCATGCTCTGATCACAGGGCTCTGGTGTGTTAGAAGTTTATCCAAAGGCACACAAAGAGCAATGAAATGTCTCTATTCCTGTGTAGTGCCCAGGGCCTTGCATCAGGACTGGGGGCTGCGTGGAGAGGGGTCACCATTCCCACCCCAGGAGCTTCTGTGTGGATTGCCCCCAATGGGAAACCTGCCTTAGAAGCTTCCCGAACAGGAGGGAGAGCCCATGCTGCCCAGGCCCCGGGAGCACTGGCAAGGGGCTGCCCATGGAGGGGCTGCCCATGGAGGGGCTCTGTGTGGCAGGGCTTTCTCTGCACTGTGGCAGGGGTCTGTCTCCCTGGCATGGGACTCCTTGGAGGGGTTCCCACATACCCCATCCTCGTGGGGGTGACAGTATTAGTCATTTAACTGCCAGGTTACCTTGATGAGAAATGCAAGGTGTATTAGACTGGGACCCCAGTATGTTAGCTGCACTTATTGCACTTGTTTTGCTGTTTAAAGCATGCAGAACTGCACATATAAATATTTATTCCAACACTTGCAAGTCTGTTGCAGTTTTCACATATAGGTTTTCTAGGGAGAAAACAGTGAATTGGAGGATTAAGGCAGTGTGCCTTCCAGATGTGAGCCCAGGCACTGACCAACACAATTGCTCTGGGTCAGAACACGGGCCTGGCTTTGTCTAGTGCCTGTTCTAAGTGACAAAGCATTTAAAAACAGATACTGTGTGACACAGAGATAAAAAACCAACCAACCAACAATAACCCGAGGGGCACCTGTGTGCAGCTTCACCTGGGTCAGCTAATCCTGTTGAAATCGTGTCAGTGTTTTGATAATAGCAGGTATTTGTGATCAAAATACCTCTAATGTTAGTGAATTGAGGACAAAAGGGGATGCTGTCACTTCCCTGGATGGATGTGATACCTTTTATGAAAGGGATGATCAGTGTGTTTTGGACGATGGCAAAATTTCATTCAGTGACTCGGGAGATAAATGTAGCAACAGCTTTAATGCAGCATTTTATTCCTGTTTCTGGTTTGTGTTGTGACGATATCCGTTGCCACAGCTATTTAAGTCCCTATTTTAATATGATTTGAAGAGAGACTGATTCAGAAATTTTCAATGACCCAGTGAAATCTGAGCTACTTATTGCAAGACAAAAAGTATAATGCTTCAATCAAAATAACAACTTGGAATGTGTTTTATTAAATGGAGTTCACTTAATATTACCCTGGAGTGCTGTGGCTTTGAAAGCACATTCTTGAATTGGAACTTTTATATCTAGGTAATAGGAATGAGGAGAAAATGGTCATTTGTAATATTGAACATTTTGGGCCAAATTCTGATCTGGCATAAACTAGTCACGGCATTCCTGCATATATTTTCCAAATGTGGCACGTCCCTGGGTCCCGTCTAGCATTCCAAGGGGAAGATGGTGCAGTGAAAACACATAGATCCTGCACAGAACTCTACGTAAAATTCTGCTGTATTTTACTTTCTCATCACTGCAGTATTTCTGCAATATTTCTGAGGTGAGGTATTTTCAGTGAGCGAAAACAAAGCCAGGTTCAGCCTCAGGGGAATGGAAGAATATTCTGTCTGAAACATGCCACTAAGGGATGCAGAATAATGGAGAAAGAAAAGGAAAAAAAAAAAAAAAAAAAAAAGCTCTGGGGCCATTTAACTTGAAAATATTCCTTGATTTTTGTCAGCAATGTTATGCAAAGATATTTAAATTAGCAGTCTGTAAAAGAGCAGTACTGTCAGCTTGACTCAGAATTGATCACGGTCGGGAAAATGTCTTAGAAAGGACTGGGATCCATTTACATCTCAATTAGTGGGAAATCGGTGGTCATTTCAAGGAGAGCAGGTTTTTCCAGCCCAGCTGCTCAGCATTTCGGGAGTTGAAATGACTCCTACTGTCAGAACGCAGCATGGGTCAGACAAATCACGAGGACCGATTTTCCCCTCACAGACGCGTCGTGTGGGTAAAACCGGCTCCAAAGGCCGTGGGGTCCGGCGGCCCCGCAGCCGCCTCGCGGTGCAGCATCGCTGCGGTGCCCGCGCTCGGCCGCGGTAGCTGCCGGTCGGTGCTGAGAAGTATGCGGGTTCGGTAATCGGAAGGTACCTGTTCCTCCTGCCGCAGACCCCCGGCCCGCGAATGGCTCTGCTCGGTGCCGCGGGGTGGGCTGTGTCGCTCGGGAGGGGACGACGCGGCACCGAATCCCCCCGTGCGGAATGAACGCAGGGAATAAAAGCAGTTGCGGTGGGATAGACAAAAAAACAGCCTCGGTTTATTTAGATGTTAGTGAGTTACAAACGCTGAGAGCCTCAGTTCAAAGTTCCGGTGTCACTGATGAAACTATTTGGTACAGACATTTCACTATCGAAATGACGGGCGCCGTCACCGCGACACTTTCCATCTCCTGGAGGTGCGTTTTACGTACTGCCGGGAGATGCTCTGATGGCGAAACGAGTAACAAACACATCGGCACTAAACCCGACACTGCCGCTGGTGCTGGCGAGGCTGCGTTCCCCGACGGGTGAGCTCCGGGGGGCCCCCCAGCCCCGGGAGCGGTGCACGGCCCGACCGCCTCCGGGAGCCCGGGCACCGAGCGGGACGGGGCAGGGACAAGGACCGGACAGGCTCCCGCTTCCCTCCGCCTCCGCCTCCGCCTCCGGCAGCGCGGCGGGACCGGGGAGCGGGCGCTCGGCTGCCGGGCTCTGCGCCGGGCCGGTTCCCGCGAGATGGATCCCGGTCGATTCCCGGGCCAGTTCCCGCGGGATGGATCCCGGGTGTGCGGCTCTCGAATGGCCGGCGCTGCCGCGGGGTCCCGCCCACGGGTGACGGTCAGTATGCGGGTCCCTGCCCCGTCCCGCCGAGCAGCCCCGCGTTCGGGAAGCCTGGAGAAGTTGCGGGTGACTGAAGGAACAAAACAAACAGCTCCGGCTCCACGGTGCGAGTTGCCGCGTTCCTACAGAACGCTAAAATACAGCAACTTGTATTGAAAATGTGCTGACTTCGAGATAAAGCCCTTTTCCATACGGAGCAAGCCGATAGGCGCATAAACACTATTTCGGGACTTCTCTGTCGCCTTTCACCGTCTGAAACCCCTCTTCGGGGTCGGGTTTCCACGTCCCGCATGCCGGGTACCGTCTTTGCCCCGCAGCACCGGCGCCCGTCCCGTCGCGTTGGAGAAGCAGCCGGGAGACGGACGGTGCCGTGGCGAGGAGCTGGAAGCAGCGCGCCTGGCAGAGGAGTAGCGATTTAACGATTAAACAATCACTTCGTTAGCGTTTAGGCTGCTTCTTCAGAAAATCTAATTACAGTAACTATGAAACTTGATTACAGCGTTATTTGGGGAAAGGAATTATGTTCTTTTTGGTAAAAAATGAATTCGTTTTGAGAAAAATAATTTTCCTTTTACGGGATCACGTAGAAAATGAAAGCAAAAGATTTCTCCTCCCAGTATAAAATTAACCAAAGTATGGTACCTGTTTACCATATAAACTGCGTCCAGAAGGCAGAAGAAACGCCTACGTGTAATTTCTATATGGAGTTTGGATATTGTTCTCTGTTTTATAAAAAAAAGAGCTGAAGATATTCCAGTTGTGATGTCTGGATAGTCAGCTGCTGTTGTCACACCAGAGCTGGCAGGTATACAACAGTAATTCTTACAAGCTTTACTTTCTCTTAATGTAAAGAAATTAAGCAAGCAGATAGGAAAATGTAGACTTGTGATTTCTTTTTTTTAAGACTCAAATTTCCTCTCGATTCTTTTAAGAAATGCGCAGCATGTGGCAGTGGTGGCGTTTTCACCTGTTGGTGGGTCAGAAGTTAAACATTCTCAATATCACATCATGTAAAATCAAATTGACAAGGTGTTACAAGGTTACTGACAATACCAATTACTAAATGCACCAAAGAGCTTCTAAAACTCCGGTGTGGTATATTTAATAGTGCAGAGTTATTTAAGAACATGGAGACTGTATGTTGCACAGTTGTGTGTTGTTAAATGCACAGACACAGGCACGGTGGCTGAGAGCTGATAACCTGCCTTATCCTGAGAGGTGCAACTCCATTTGAAAACACTGATTTCCAGTGAAGTCAGATGCTACTACTGTTGTTTTTGTAAATGAATTTAAGTGCTTCAGTGTCAGAGGAAGAAGCTGTTTTGAGCAAATCCTTGTGGTTGTGACACCTGTGCTTTAGATGTATAGAACTGTCCTGGTGCAGTGACTCATCCTGCAGCGCCTGGTGATGCTGCTTGTGAGAGCTCAATCCACCAGTGCTGGCCAAGGAGCAACTGAGGGCACAGATTCTAAATGCAGTGGGTGAGAAAGGTTGAGAGTGGATTAATAGAGCTGCTTCTCAGAAGCAACTGAATGCAAAGTGAATTAAACTGTCACTTTTAGCACAGCAAAAGCAAAAAGGAAAACTGGGCTGAGAATACCCTTTGGCTAGTTAAGTGGCTAAGCACTCTAACAAATTGTAAAGATTTGCTAAGTTTAGCAGTCTCGTTGCTCATCAGTAATTTTTTTTCTTCTGCTATGAACCCCTTCTGAATGATGTTTCCAAAGGCTGCTGCCTCTGGTTGCCTGGAGCCTGTCTGCTGCAGTGCCTGTAGGCTGCAGCTGAATGTTCCACTGGAGGTGTAACAGAATTATCTACAGGAGCTGGAAATGAAACACAGACATTAACAGCTCCAAACGGGAGAGATGAACAGGTCTCCAGAGGCACTTGTGACACGTGGCTGAGGCTGGTTGAAGGTGTGGCTGTCCTTTGCTCTTGAGCAGGTCAGGGTTGTGGTGAGTAGGTGCACCCTCTGGCACAGCTGCAGGACAGCAACAAAACCTCAGTGTCACCCTCTGGAATCTCTAGTGGAGTTAAAAATTCAGAAAAAAAAATTGTAAAAGCTAGGTAGGAAGGTAGAAAGGAACAGGATGCCTTAATCTTCCACTGAGAATCAGGAGACTTTCCTTTTCGTGTGGTAGGGTCTTGTTTTGTTGTTCTGTATGAGGCTTCTGACAGCCTTCAATGCTTGGAGTGAACCATAAGTAACAGGAATGAAATAGGATAACCTTTCTAGCCTGACTGTTGAAAAATCTTCCTGAATTTGGTATAATTTTTAAGAAGAATGTCACACATCAATTTCTGACAAACTGTCTTTCTGAGGATAAATCCTGTATGTGCTGTTACATACTGCAAAGGTTTGGGCCTTTATCACAGTGCTTAGATTGAATTAAAAAAAAAATCATTAAAAAAACAGCTTCCTCAGCACTAATGTAGTTGCACCAAATGCCTTTTCCTCTCAATACATGGCTCCACCAGCTCTGAATTTAAGCTGAGGTCCTGGTTTGTACACAAACTCAGTCTGGGGTCCCTATCCCAGCTTACACTGGTGGCTGTGCATACCTGCTCACCTCACAAGCTCATGGTTTTTCATCTCTAAAACTTGTCACCAGTGTCTTGCCCCCTGCACAGAGGAGGAAAATAGCGGAGCCTGCTCTTGGCTGGCTATGCGCACAGCCACCAGCCAAGGACAGAGACCTCACTGGGATCTTCTTGCAAGTGCAGAGGCCTGTTGGCCTCTCAGCTTCCCATGGCACAGCCAGGCACTTGGGTCTCTCAAGCCACCAGAAGCAGTGACAGCCAGTGCACCAAAATGTTCCTGCTGTATGCTAGTAACACAAACAAGCAACACAGAAGGCTCAGGTTTATTTTTTTTGGCATGCCTGCTACTGGAAACTCAGCCCAACAGGTCCTTCAGAACCACCCAATTACTTTTCCTTTTGGCTGCCACCTACTAATGTCAATTTTTTACAGCTGAATTAAAATGTCCCCAAGACATAGGCTTATGTAATGGAAACAATGACCTCTATATCATACTGGGAGTATGGTACCAAATAAACCCTTTCCTTCAGCCAGGGTCTTGTTTTGCACTGTTAGTGATCTGGAAGGGCTCAGAAATTGTTATTCCTAGTTTACAATTTACCACTTTTCTGAAAAATACTCTTGGAGCACCGAGTGTCTTTGCCAGTTGTGCAACATGAGAGTGCACTGATTTGTATTTAACATTTATTACAGGTCAGTGGTTTTTAGGCTGGCAAGACTGCAGACTGTGGATGACTTCCTGCCAGCTGCTGGGACTGAAGCTGGGTGTTGGACACACAGAACAATATACGAGCTAACAAACCGCCAGCATACAGAGCTGGCTGAAGGAGGCAGAGAGAAGCAGCACTTCATAACCACTGGCTGAGGGAAGCATAACCCAAGAACATAGCTGGACTGGAACCAGGAACAGGGTGAGCACAGAACAGCACCACTGGAGCTGCCCAGTGCACAGAAGGATACCCAGCCCTGGCTGAGGCCAGCACAGAGCAGCATGAAATTGCTGCTTTTCTGGCCTGACCTCCACACCAGGTGCTGATCTTCAGCTGGCCAACACATGGCCTTGTGCTGTTCTGAAAGCTGCACACAGCTGGACAGGGGTCTTGCAGGGATAAAACCCTCAAGGGTGATAACCCAGATTTTACAGCTTGTCCAGTCTAAATACATCAGGAGGCCTAAACCCAGCATTTGGAAGTGAAACTCTTGCAGAAAACATTGAGGAAGGCTGGGGCAGACCCGTAAGTTCTGTGAACACTGACAGAGTAAAAGATTTTTAATTCAACAGTGCTGTTAAAGAAAACCCCAAACCATTCTAAGGTTTTCTTCTCTGCTTCTGTGGCATTGACCTGTTCACAGTTCTATTTCATTACCTTTCTCTGGTAAATGTCCATAGAGTTGCTACTCAGAACAGAGCAGCACTGGTATCTCTCACAAAGAGCAATACAGTTATACTCAGTTTGCCATCTGCCTTCAAACTCCTATATCACAATTTCAGCAAAAATGTCAAGGCTGCTTTCGGTGTCGCTCTCGGGCGCTGGCTCCTCGCTGTGACTCTCTGCAGAGGCACCAGTGTCCCCCTGTGCCTCCCTCCTCCTCCTCCTCCTCCTGCGAACGTACGTGGGGTGGCTCCCCCCTGACTCCTCAGAGGCTGAGCTGTTGGCACTCCTGGCAGTTTCCAAGGCCAGCTCCAAGCATTTGTAGAATCTATAAATGGTCACGGGGTTGTTATTTTGGTGGTTTGCTCAGGCTCTGCAAAGCTGCTCTGAGAAACCAACGCTTCCATCATATAATCAAAATGTGCAAGGAGAAGAAAACTGTTAGTGACACTGAAATGTTACAGCAGATACTGGAAAAATCAGAGGTGTTGGCAGGTGCCCTGTGATGTCCCCTCTCAGCAACACCTGTGTTAGAAACCTGTGAGGGCTGTACTCAGGCCACGAAGACCCTGCTTGTCCCATAGAAACTACACAATGGCATCAGGGTAAATGTCTGGTGAACACCGTTCACAATCAGACGGGCTGCTGCTCTTAGCACTTCTGACTTCAGCAGCTAGAGATTTTCAGTGGACATACAAAAATAAACTGGTCTGAGTACACGTCAGTGTCTCTCCAGCTTCCCTTTGATCCTTGTTCTCTTTGGCTCTTCTGCCTGTTCTGTTCCTCAGCTGAAGACCCAAAGTGTGTGTAACTTTCCACCACCTTCATAAATCATCCCTTTTGGAAATTACACAAAGCATTTAATGGACTGAAGTGTGCACTTCAATCTGGATACTTCTGGAGTGGTTACTGTGATAGAATAACAAGTGCTGTTGTCCTTAGAAGAAACTTAAAACCCCACTCAGTAACAAAGACTCTGCAAACTCGTGTTTACAGGTTTTCACTTAAATACTTCATAGTCCTCAGAGCTCAAAAAATTATTTGAAATTGTATTTTAGACTTTGTGGGGGTGTGTGTGTGTGTGTCTGGTTTTAGTTGGTGGTTTATTTTTCTCTATTTTTTTCCATAACCTCTCTCACTTTTGGGTTTAGATGCTAAGAATAGGGCTGGTGTACTCTTACAAACCTGTCAATCCTCCTGGTGTTTTCTTCCATTTTCCTATTCGCTGTGTCTATCAGAAATTCAATATATTCTTCAGAGACCATCAATTTCCCCTTGTGACTCAATGGAACTTCTAAGCAATGAGTGCTCCGCACAGCCTGAAAACACAGAGAAAGATTTATCTAGAGTAACATCTTTTAATTCCATGCAGGTTATTTAAATAATATGGAGAGTTCATTACAGGAAAAATACACTTATCCACACTACTGGTCAGTTTGCTGTCAACTGAAGCAGAAAGCTATTTCTTTGCTGCAGCATGCCCCATGACAGCTGTCAGTCAGATCTTGGCTCCTAAAAACAAAGGTTTAAGATAACAGTACAATTCTGTTACATTCCTTACAGGTAAGTAGAAAAGTCCTTACCATCATAATTTTCCCTCCTTGGCCAATTGTAATACCAGAGTTCCTGAACCCAGAAGCGACAGCCACTGAATGCTGCAGAACAAATAAATGCCTTAAACAGGTGATAGATACTTTCACAGCAAGAAATCATTACAGATGGGTTGCAATGCAGTTAATTTACTCAAAACCTTCTCTTCACATTAATGCAATAGGAGTTAGATCAAACCCATGCAGTATCACAGATTGTGACTGCTGTTCACAGACTGTCTGATCCTAATCCACGAGTGCAGATGGGACATTAACATCTCTCTGGGCACTGCACCATCTTATTTAACCACGTAGACACTTGTGCAACACTGTTGAGTCTCCAAGTGCAGCAATACTCAAAGAGAAGCTGATAAATTATCTTTTGCATTAATGAAGGAAGAAACTCATTGCCCATTACTCTCTGGATTCATTTTGGAAAGGCAGAAGGATTGGAACACTGGAGCCAAATGGGCTGGAGGTAGCAAAATGATGTGTAAAACCCGGAGCCAAATGGGCTGGAGGTAGCAAAATGATGTGTAAAACCCCATCACTTTCAGACAGTGAGAGCAACCCAGGCTGACTGGGAAGGAGAGTTTACCAAGCAACCTGCTTCTGCTCAAACACCTAATTGTGGGTGAGCAATTTTCTTTTCTGGAAAGTACAGCACAACCTCTCTGAAGTTTAAGGTTGTGTTTTCTTCATCAGCTTACTTCTCCTACCCCAGTTATTAAACCTACAGCACATCTGGGACTGCTTTTCAGTGCTAATGCTTACTCAGGAGCCAGAAGTTTCCCAGCACAACAATGGGACATTGTTACATGACATGGTTTTACCAGAAGCTGAGCATCTTGCAGCTCCTGACACAGCACATGAAGAACAAACGGTTCAAACTTGAGCACGACGTCGCCAGTGGCTTTCTCTAGTGCTGTCATCTGGAAAACAACAAAATCTTGTATTAATACTGCAAGTGTGTGCTCTCACTGCACCAAAAAAGAATAAAATATTAGCTAGTTAGTGAGTGAAACAAGCACAAAAACACAGCAAACAAGTTCCAAGCACAAAGGTTTGTTCAGCTGCTTTTCATTTTTTGTTGCTCACAGCACACAGTCCCGTGGGTCTCACCATTCATTTGCTAAACTGATTCAGCTTTGAAAAGCCAGAAGCAGTGTGCTTCCCTGTTTACTTCTCTGCACACTCAGATGAATTGACGCAGTCAGAGGAGTGTGAGAACAGGAATGTTTCACTGCAATCAGAGGAAACCTGAGCATGGTTTTATGGGGACTTTTTTCTTAACACTTGCAATTAATGGATTAAAAATAATCCCATTTACTAGTCAAAGTGAACAGGAAAAATCAAGAGTATCTCCTCTGGTAATAGTCAGCGACAACCCACTGTGTCCTGCTCTGATGGAAATCAACAAAGACAAATATTTTAGAGGAGTTTTGTGGGTTTTTTTTCCCTACAATGTATGTGTAGGGTAAAGTGAGCTATAAATTGAGTGAATTTTGACCTTGTAACCATTTATTTTTTGGGACAGACAAAGCAAATAAATATATGTAGAGAAGAGACTTTTTTGAAAGTATATGGAAAAAAAACCTAAAACAAACAGTGTGTGTATTTTTTTTTTTTTTCATTTATTGGGATTTTAAGATACTAAATTAAGAACACAGTATAAGAGAATCCCTGCTACTCTAGTTTCAGGTGTCTGGCTGCAAATGAAAGGCTGTTGGCACAGCACGCTGCATTCAAGGCAGTTTTAAATCCAAGACAGTTTTTTAAACTCTAAACCATGTAGCTGCCTGGAAGGAGCTGCTGCACACACAATGAACATTCTCACTGGTGTGTTCACCTGAACACAGCTACTTTTAATGAACACAAAGGGATTAGTTCTGCTGTTTCTGCAATTGCTGAGCAGAACAACACCACAAGAAGGGCCACAGCTTATTAAACAGCTAATGGGGACAGCACCAAATAGGTGTTAGTCCCCCTGACGGGTTCTGGCAGAGGTGTTAGTAACTGTGTGGATGTGTGTGCCAGGTTCCAGCTGCCAGAGAAGGGACAGAGGCCACCGTGTCCTGAGGAAAGCTGCTGCTCCACTTGGTGTCCCATAGAGCCACCCAGCATGGAACCACCCAGGGGATGCCCAGCCCCGTATGGCAGCCAGTACTGACCTGGAACCCACATGGGACACAGATACCTTGCTGTCAACCCAACAAGAAGAGAGAACAAAGAGCAAGTAAAAAGCTGCAGAAATGAAAAATACATTGTTGTAGTCAAAGTAATTTTTCAGAAAATGAATTACTTGCTTAGAAAAGTGTTATTCCTGCTTATTCTGAATATGGAGAGGGCTTGTAAAAATAAGGGTCTTAGATTTTCAGAAATGGTTTTTTGAAGGGCAGTTTTTTGCTACAGAAGCAACAGCAATTACTGACTTCTTGTCAAGCTAGTGTGATGTGGAGCATATGTGACTCCAGACAGCAAGAAATTATTCAAGTTTCCTATCAGCTGCATTACAACTATGCAGATAATTTGGTATTAAGATTAAAAAGACTCTCTTTAGAACAGGACTTAAGAATTTATTCAGCAGAACACCTGCAGGACAGTTTGTTTTGAAACTGACAATGTCAATTCATCTTGGAACAAGAATAAAAACCCTAAAAATTTATATTTTACATTCCATGTTTTCCACGACATTAGGTACATTGCATCAAATTAATATAACAGTTACACTGCATTGTCCTCTTACCACATCGTGTTTGACACACGTTCCGTGGGTGATCATGAGCCACGAGCAGTTTTTCTTCTGGATCTCACAGCTGCTGGTGTCCTGCTAAGGAAGGGAGGTGATTAAACAAGCGTGACAGGCCGGCTTTGCTTGTAGAAAAAAATGATCTTTCAGAATAAATAACGTCGCTTCAAAATCCCGTTTTATGAACGTACAAAAATATAGTTATGTTCGGTTTAAACCCGAGTTAGCCGTGCGCAGGTCCGTTCTCACCGGTAACGCTGCACGGCAAAGATTTACATCCCAACAACCACTACGGGAAACCGGAGCCCAGACTGCGACGCAGCGGCTACTGCCTCCACCTCACACGCGTTCGCTCTGCCCGCACGCTCCCAGGGCCCCACGGGAGCGGGGGAAGCCCCGAGCCCGCCCCGGCCGTCAGCAGGCAAAGCCAGGGGCCGCCGGAGGCTCCGGGCGGGCTCCCCCGGAGCTCTGCACGGCCGCGACTCACCGCGGCGCTGCCCTGCGCCAGCACCAGGCGGCCCGAGCAGGAGCTGGTGGTGCAGAACCGCGCCCGCCCGTTCAGCAGCCGCACGACGGCGGCAGCGCCTTCGTCCAGCGCTCCCTTCCTGCTGCCGTCCGCCCGCGCCAGCCGCTGCGCCTTCCGCCGCTGGAACGCCGCCATGGGCAGCCGCGGGGGCACCGACGGGAGCCCAGCGGGAGCCCAACGGGAGCCCGTCAGGGCCAAACCTCCCCGAGCAGGTCGGGCGGCGGGCGGAGCGCGGGGCGGGCGGAGCAGGGGGTGTCCGTCGCCGCTCCCGCCCTCCGGCTGTCACCGCCCGCCCTGCGCCGGCTCGGGCCTGCTGTCCGCCGCGGAGGCCGCCGCAGTAGCGGAGCTCTGCAGGTAGGCGGGGAGTGCCGGGGCTCCGCGGTCGCCTCCGGGACTCGGCTCAGCGGCGGGGCTGGGAGGCTGCCTGTGCCCGCTGCCCGGGGCCGGGCTCCGCGAGACGGGCGCGGTGCTGCGCATCGGCAGGAGCCCCGGGGCTGCAGGGGCAGCGGGGTCGCGTTTTTCTCGGGAGCAGCCGCCTAGAATCCGGCCAGGCCAAGGTCAGGCCCCCCTCACCCCACCGCGTACCTGCAGGTGACGGAGAGGCGGGATCCGCGGCCCGAGCTCCCGGGGGCCGCTCTGAGACGGGGAGGCCTGAGGAGCTCCTCCGCGCTCCCGTCCTTGTCCCGGGCTGCTGCATACCCCCTGGCCCTTCTCCTTTTTCTCCCGCTGCCGCCTCTCCGCCATGGTCTGCACTGCGCTCAGGAGGCTTCTGGGTCTCTGGTACCTGCTGCTCTGCCTCCGACACATCCCGAGGTTGCTTCCCTCTGGCTGAAGAAAGTCTCATCCCAATGAGAAGCCACTAGTCATTAAAACCTGCAGGTCCGGATTTTTTTTTTTCTGAGCACAAGAGAAGATTTATTTTAGTTTGTTTTATTATCGCAGAGTCCCAGCAGGGTGGGGTTGACAGAGCCCTCTGGAGATGCTCTGGTGCCACCCCCTGCTCCAGCCAGCAGGGCACCCAGAGCAGGGCCCAGCAGAGTAGTGTTTAGGGGGGTTGGGATCTCTTCAGAGAAGGAGAGTCCACAACCTCTCTGGGCAGCCTGGGACAGGCTCTGACACCCTCACAGCAAAAAAACTTTTCCTCATGTTCAGATGGAACCTCCTGGGTTCCAGCTTGTGCCCTTTGCCCTTTGTCCTGTCCCTGGAAACCACTGTCCAGAGTCTGGCCCCATCCTCTTGCCCCCCAGGGCCCTTTATCTCTGCTCAGCATTGCTCAGCTCCCCTCTCAGGCTGCTCTGCTCCAGCTGAACAGCCCCAGGGCTCTCAGCCATGCTGGGCACAGAGATGCTCCAGCCCCTCAGCAGCTTTGTAGCTCCTGCTGGACTCACTATGTATGAAAGTGACCTAAACTTCAGAAATAGTTTCGCAGCATAGGTTTTTGGTGTGTCCCAAGGGAAATGTTAGTAGTGTATATCCTTGTGAGTAATGCTCCTCCTGACTTGAACAGGTAACCAAAATCAAAGCCTTACAGGCTGTATCAGCTAGGAGAAAAAAAACAGGAAGTCTGGTACTTTTAGAAGCTGTAATCAGATTGAGTGATAGTGAGCAGAAGTGACTAGGATGTCAGAATTTAAGAGTAAATTGTCAGTGTATTTCCCCAAAGTGCAGCCCACCTCTGTGTGTGTCATAGCACTGCAGTATTACAGGAACTGCTGTAGAAATACTTCTGTGGAGAAATTATTTGTATGTGGTTCTCTTAATACCTATAAAGCCCTGCAAATGGTAGGGTTATTTTTATGCCTTTTGTGAGATTTCGGGAAAAAAAATAAATGAAAAAAAACCTTTCCACCTAGATTTCAATCAGGAGCAAGGCTCAGTTTAATCAGTTGCTCAACAGAAGGTTGTTTGATTTCTTGATTTTGTCAATGCAAAATAAATTATGAAGATAATATAATTTTTTTTTCTTCCCCAGATATTCTGATTGTTATGGCAGCCACAAGAAATGTGATGAGAGCTGTCAGAGTTTTTGAATTTGGTGGCCCTGAAGTGCTTAAACTCCAGTCAGATGTCTTAATTCCGAGTCCAAAAGAAAATCAGGTATATATGAGTTCTGTAAACTGAGATAGTGACATTGAATAACAGGTGCTGTCGGAACAGCATGAAGAATACAAAACAAAACTTTCCATCTTGCATATGTGGTTTTTGATCAAGATATTAATTCTACTGGAGTCATGATGTTTAAGAATTGTGAGCTTTTTACCATTATATGGGCTACATATTCCATATAAAAGAGTCCTTGAGAATGGCTTCAGTTCAACACTGAATTTTTGCTGTTTAAGAATATAGTTCAAATGCTATGGTACTGTGCTGTGATTTCAATTTCTGAGTCTCTTTAGTTACTGCTTAAGAATTATCTTTTCTTTCAGGTGTTAATTAGAGTTCATGCCTGTGGGGTAAATCCTGTTGAGACATACATTCGTTCTGGAACCTACGCTCGGAAACCAGCCTTGCCCTACACTCCGGGCTCAGATGTGGCTGGTGTAGTAGAAAGTGTTGGGGAGCATGTGACCACGTTCAAGGTATTTATACACAGGGGTTTAATTCCTTGTTTGATGTGTGTTCTGTCTGTGGTTGCTGCATTCTGGCAGTTGGGCAGCCTGCAGACTGGGCAGTAGGGGAGTGCTGAATGTGGTTGATCTCCAAGAGTTAAAAGGTCTCAGAAGAGATGCTTCAGTTTGTCTGCTCAGATCAGTGGTACCAGGTGTACAAAAGTTGTGGTGCAGAACTATGTTTGTGGCATTGAAGAGGCAGTTGGAGGTGGATGCTCCATGTTTGAGGAAATAATTTCCTGCAGAACAGAAAAATTTCATGTAAAGGTTTTTTTGGGGGTGGGGGGGGAATTGGAAATAGCTTTTATTTTACTGACTTCTGAAACCCCATAAATTACATATCTGTTGCTAAAACTGTTCAGTTTATTACTGCAGCCTAGTAATTTTAGTTAGCTTTTCTCGGGGGAAAGCCCTGGGGCAGGAGAAGGCAATTATCAGTTTTCTAAAAGATATCTATGACATTTATCTATTAAATCTCTTCTCCCAAGTCACTAGACTGTTCGTCTCAGGCAAACATGAAAACTGATGTTAAAATCATATGAGAATTTCCTGACTTGGGATTTCCACAGCTGTTGTGGGAGAGATGAGAGATTTGGGTATCTAGAGAGAAGGATCATATCTTCTTACCAGTAGTTTTGTGCATCTCCCACGTGTGGTTTCTGATCCCCAGGGCAGTGGTGATGCTCTCTGGTCGCTGCCGAATCAGTGGCACCGCTGACGGGCGTCCTGCAAGCGCCGGGATTTGTCGCAGCCCCACGCACGGTGCCCGGGGCTCTGGAGGCCTCAGCCTCTGTTAGGAGTGTGTTGTTTTTCCACGTTTGAACAGAAAAACTGAGAATCCTTTCCTTTGTGTCTGTAAAAGCTTTGGAGGTTCCACGTTTGGAACTTGTGGGTGGGATTCTTCAGTGCTGCGGTTCGTCTTGGCTAACGAGGCAGTGGGTTTGTGTAGGGGGAGTTATAATGACATTTTCAGTACATTAAATAGTAGTTTCTTCTGCTTTCTTGCCCTGTGCTCTAGAAGGGGGACAGGGTGTTTACTGTTGACACGGTCTCTGGAGGATATGCAGAGTATGCAGTTGCTGCAGTCGAGAGAGTCTTCCCTTTGTCGGATGAGCTGGACTTCAGACAAGGGGCAGCGGTGGGGATACCCTACTTCACTGCCTATCGTGCTCTTTTCCAAAAGTAAGGTGCCCAACACAGGTTTGTGCATTTTTCCTTTGAATGTTTTAAATATTGAAGCTTGTCTTTTCATTGTCCTATAAAATGGGGGGAGATCAAATAGTGGGAAGTGTTTAAAACACTTAGATTTGTTATACTTCTGGAATTGTCAGATAATTGTTACCTAGAAGATGGTGACTGTGTTTTCCTGTTTCTCCTTTAGAGAACAGACCAGAAAAGGCTTCCTTGATAAGTATCATGGAATGTAACTTTTAACTCTCTTTCAGTACTCTCTGGAATTTTAGCTAGGGAAGGAAAACAGGGATGAATCTCTGAATTAAATGGACAATGTGCTGTAGAGCAGACCCACCTCTTTTCCTCATGAGCCTCTCTCTGCCAGGGACACTGGGCACAGTCCTGTCTGCTGTGGTAGGACAGGGTGGTGAGTGAGATCTGGGCTTCGCACCTGCCCCGGAGAGCTCAGCACTGGCAACCTGGCCCAGTTTGGTAAAACAAATGGTTAGGACTGGTGTGTTTCAGCTGGGATCTGCGACGGGTGAAGATCTTGAACAGAGGTTCAGTACCAGACTGTTACTTGCTGTTAGTTGCCTGTTGACATAATTGCATATTACTTAAATTTGTAAATTAATACGGTTTATTTTGCCTCCTTGTTTTCCAAAGAGGCTGATTATACCTGTTTAGCCATAACATAAAATTGCAAATACTATGGTGTGAAAGATGAGATTTGATGTCAGCATGTGCAAGCTGATGCTCAGGGATCATGTAGTGCAATCTTAATGCCAGTATTTTCTGTTTTTCCATTCAGAGGGCGTGCCAAAGCAGGAGAAAGCGTCCTGGTGCATGGTGCGAGTGGAGGAGTAAGTATGGTGAAGTCAGCTTATAAGAAATGCTGAGACACTGGCTGTTTGCTGTCCAAAGATTACTCTGTTTGTGAAATGTGCAAATTTAGTGTTAGTAAAATTTGTGCTTGCAGATTTTGTTTGCAGCGGATAGTGCTGGTGACAATAGCAGGTGATTCTGTGAAGAGAATTTCCATCTATCAAATATAGATGGCCCAGATTTAACAGATGGACAACATTCAACAGGGATTTATAGAGGATGCCAATGGCTATTCACAAAACCCACAAAACTTTGCTATGCCTCTGTGAATATATTTTATTTTTTTAAAAGCTTACTTTGCTATCTTTAAGATCTAATTTAATTATTATGTCTAAAAAAAGAGGTACCAGGCCAACTTTTAAATGGGTAAGTTCCACATTGCTGGTAGAATATAGAAAATGTAAAATGCTAAGAAAGGGAAAAAAGACTTTTTTTTTTTTCCCCTCAGGTGGGACTAGCAACATGTCAGATTGCTAGAGCTTGTGGCTTAAAGGTTTTGGGTACAGCAGGAACTGAGGAAGGCATGAACACAGTTCTGAGAAATGGTGCTCACCAAACATTTAATCACAGAGAAGCTAACTACATTGATAAAATTAAGGTAAGCATGTATCAGGGCTGGGTGATGCAGTGTGTATTTTTCTTACTTATTCTTAAACATGAATAGTTATTTGCTTTTTTTTTTTTTTTTAAGTAGATTTATGTAGGAGCAATAGCATATTGCCTTTGCATTTCCACACAGGGCTTTTCCAGTCTGGAAAAGCTGAGCTTCACAGGCAATGGCATTTAGAAACGCTTGCATCCCACCAAATTCCAGTAGGGTAGCATATCGTAATTCCTCATACACTAAAATTAAACTTATTAGCTGTCAGCCATTGTGCAAAGGCTGTATGTAAAATGTAAACTGTAAAGTGTCTTGTTATCTGTAGCACACAATATAAATAGTGGTACCCAAGCACTAACTGGAGTGACTTATTTAACATACTGTGTCCTGCACAGGAATACACAGGGATGGAAGGAGTTAATCTAATAATAGAAATGCTCTCTAACATCAATCTGGCCACTGACCTGCAGCTCTTGTCCCACGCAGGGAGGGTGCTGGTGAGTACTTCTTGTCACTGACCTCAGTGTGTGCATTTAGCAACGCAGTCAAATGGTTACAACTGGAATTCTCTGTGGACTCTTTGTGACAGGTTGTGGGCTGTAGAGGTTCTATTGAGATCAATCCAAGAGACACGATGAGTAAAGAATCCAGCATAATTGGAGTTAGCCTGTTTCTTGCAACTGAGGTAAGACACATCTTTATTAAAGCATGTTTGGTTGGCTTATTCCAGCACCTCTCTGTTTCCAGTTAAATCGTTTGTAGGGCTGAAGGGACAGTAAGTGACCTGGTTGTCCGTTCCTTTATTTCTTGGTTAAACGATATAAAACATTTCTGGGTTATGAAATTTGGTTTGACCCTCTCAGAAATAGCTAATGCTTTCCTCAAACACGGAGACTCTGTGTGAGTGCTGTCCTTGCTGCACAGGAGGAGAGGCATGAGTGCGCGGCAGCGATCCTCCGCGGCATGGCAGCCGGCTGGCTCCGACCGGCCGTGGGCTCGGGGTACCCCCTGGAGAAGGTAGCTGAGGCTCATCGGGACATCATCCACTGCGGGGGTGCTCGGGGGAAGATGGTGCTCCTGCCGTAGAGCCTTTCCGTGCTCAGCTTGTAGGTGTTCTGACTGCACCTTTGCTTACGTGACTCGTCAAGTGTATGTTATAAAACATACTTTTGATCAGGTCTGACAGTAATGCAAAGTCAAGCTTGCATTAATTAATTACATCAATTAATTACCAAAATACTCTATTTTTGTAATGAGCACAGTTGGATGTACTTCGAAGTAATTTTTGTAGCTTTTTTAGGCCGTGTGGAAGCAATACATCTTCTCTGCTGGTGTGGCCTTGTGAGCCAGGGTAAGCCAGTGCCTCAGACTGAGTTTGCTGTCAGGCTCCACGTGAAGCTACAGCAGGTAATGCCAAGTGACACCGTTTTTTTAAGCACATACACAATTGTATATAATTAACTATATGCATGTAATTAGAACTGTAAATTCTTTACCTGCTAAATGAGTCTCATTCATATTTTGTCACATCATTTACTTGCAATAAAAGCTTTTGCTGCCAAAGGAGTTCACTTTCCAGCTCAAAAGATGGCCAAAGAATCTCTGAAATGTGAACTGTTTGGAAGCAGCAATGGTTCCTCTTTTCTGTCTGGGTTGAAAATGTTTTAGTTCTTCCAAAGTCACCATAACTGAATCCGCCTGCCAGTATTTGCTACTTTGCAACTGAGCATATTGGCAGGAGCAGTTGATTCCTTGATGGGAAATAGCTAGGGAGTGAAGATTTAAATTAATCCTGAGACACGTGTATGTTTTCTTCACACATTTAAAAAACTTTTTACAAAAAAGTTTTTACATACTTATTTTCAATTTGCCTTTGGTTGAGAGGGCGGTATGTGGATGAGAGGATTTAGAAGGGCTCCTTTCTTCCTTAGTGCAGCCTCTGCCCCGTGGCTGCCGCTCAGAGGCTGGAAACGGAGCGGTTTGCTGCGGTGAGTTGCGGGGCTTCCCACCGGCAGGTGTCAGGACAGTTCTGTTCTGTCACAGCGCCGGCTCCTCCGCCAGGGCTGCTGCCCGCAGAGCGAGTGCACAGCTCGGGCTGCTGGGCGAGGAAACCTCACCGAACACTCCACCCCGGGGGTCCCGTGTCGCTTCTTGTGCCCGGAGCCGAGGGTCCCCCCCACCCTACCCCGGGTTCTGTCCCCGCGCCACCGCCCGCACGGGCCGGGCCCCGCGCTCGCCATTGGCGGGAGAAGCCCCGGCCACACCCCGCGGCCGCCCTCCGTATCCAAGCGACGCTGGAGGACGCGACCGCCCCCCACATCCTAGCGACGCGCGGGACGCGGCCGCAGCGCCCGGGCACGGGCAGCGCCAGGCCCCGCACGGTCACTGCTCGCGGGCTCCCGCACGGCCCCGCCGCCATGAGCGGCCCGCAGACCGGGTGAGTGCAACGGGGGTGCCCGCGCCTTGAGCCCCACGGCCTGGCTGGAGTAACGAGCGCCGGGCGGCTGCGCTTGGCTGAACGTGCGTTTGTCTCCTTGTTTCTGTACAGTCAGAACATAGAGAGTGCTGGGGAGGCTGCCCCCCGAATCCCGGGTCAGTTCTGGGCCCCTCACTCCAGCAGCACACTGAGGGGCTGGAGTGTGGCCAGGGAAGGGACACGGAGCTGGAGCTGGTGTAGGGAGGAGCAGCTGAGGGACCTGGGCTGGTTGAGCCTGGAGAGAAGGAGGCTCAGGGGAGACCTTCTGGCTCTGGCA
>JAOEGS010012857.1:110818-126092 GCA_025447755.1 Corythornis vintsioides | reverse complement strand
GCCCCTGCCAGGCTCTGCCACCCTCACTGGGAAAAAGTTCTTCCTTGTGTTTCCCCTCAACCTCTTGTGCTCCAGCTTGCTCCCATTTTCCTGTCACTGGATGACACTGAGCAGAGTCTGGCTCCATCCTCCCTGCACTCAGCAGACAGTGATTTGTTTCAGGAGCTTGTGGTTTTGAAGTGATTTCATCTCAGACACCAGAGTCCTCTTTCTCTGTGGTCTCTTCAGCTACCCCTGAAGGGCTTGCTCTCCTTGAGTGCTGCTCATGGCCATCTGGTGGACATGGGGAACACTTCTAGGACCCTGTGACAAGGACAGCAGGAACTGGTAGCACCTCTGCACATTCTTACCTAATAAACCAAAATGATAGGATCTTGATAATGGCAGCAAGTATGTAGCCAGTGTTCAAAAGGTTTCTCTAACCCTCAAAAAAACCCATTTTCACGTCTCAACTCCAATCCTTGGCACAGAATTGTTGAATTGTCAGACAAACAGCAAGGAGCTCAGTTAGCTCTCTGCTTTGCAGCCAAAGTCATCCTACTCTGGCAGCTGATTTAACTGTTTTAGTGGTTTTGGTATTGTCAGTGATTATTATACGTGTTCACCAGATGAAATGTGCAGAAGTGCTGGGTAATGCAGATGCAGGCACTGCTAACTGGTGTCAGCAGTGATACTGGGATGCTGCAATTGGTAGCTCTTAGCCTCCATGAGTAGGAGCATGGCTGTATCAGTTGCAAGTGCCAGGTAGACATCCAGTTACTACCTCGGAGCTCAGTGGGAAGTGGCAGCCCCTGCCTGGCAGAAAGGCAAGAAAGTGCTGCTCAGATGTGCCTGGTTTCTTGAGTGCCAGCATGTGTTGGCCCCTGCTGAGCTCCTGCAGGCAAATTTAACCTCCAGTTTGGAACAGAGAAGCAGACTTTGGCACATCACCTTTGGAAGGCTGATGTGTCTCTGTGCTACGTTTGTGTGAAGTGTGGACAGAAATTCACATTAATTCCTGTACTGTTTCAATTCACCCTATTGTGCCAAGACCAAACGAAGATTATTATCTTTGTCAGGCTTAACCAAAGTTTTCTTCAAGAAGAAACCCTTTGATCAGAAAGCTTGACAGCAATTCCTAAGACAGTTTCTCATACAAGATGCTGAACTTCTACCAATTGCTCATAAATTATAATGAATAGCAAATTATTTGGATTTGTTTTTTTCTTTTAAGGAGGACAAACATGATATATAATCTGAATCTAGGGAGGACTGTGGCACCACAAAGTCTCTGTCACTAAATATTTTAAGCTGTTTAAAAGAACATTCAAAAACATTACTTCTGTAATTACTTGAAGAGTCTTTTTGTCTGGTTACCACAATTCTGGTTTATACTGTTCTGTGTTTTTTTTGCAAATGCAAAAAAATATGATATCTAAGTAGACACAGCAAAGTAAGGTTTTGTTTTGTTCAAAATAATGTTGAATTTTCTGAGGTATGTAATTTCCATGAGCTTTGTAATCACTAGATAAAGCTCCTTATTATCCAAATTAGTTTAATTTTATTATGATCCAAATTAGTTTAATTTCCCAGTCATGAAAAAGACAAAAACAGGAAAAGAAGAAAAATACTTCATTAAGCATTTAATTTTACCATTCTCCATCCAGTTGTGTTTTGAGGTTTTATCTACTGCAGCTTTTGGTGCTTTTTTACTGTAAACATTTAAGGTGAGGGTTTGTTGGCTGTTTTACACTGCCTCACATTCATTTATGGCATTCATCTGTAAATAATTAATAATGAGTGACAGTAATTTATTAAATATAGCTTAAGCAGAGGGATTTTTTTTGTAACACTGTTTAGTTCTGCTTTATAGAGGAAATTAAGGTTTTGCATGTGCTTGTCTGGCATGACCCTTCACGTGGAATAAAGTGATGCTTCTTTTGGCCAAAAGGTGATTCCAAAATTACAAGAAACACAGATTGGACTGCACCTAACTGGAGCAGAGGAGCTGGAATATGAAGTGAATACTGCACCTAGGAGTGTGGGTTCTTTCCTAGAAGTCTGCAGATGGATTTTCAGATGGATAGTCAGCTAAAACTGAGCAAAACTTTCTGCTGTTTTGACTATGGTTTCCACTTCACTCTTCAGGCTTTTTAAATTGTGTGTGCTTTCCTTTTCATCTGCAACTGAGGGGGAACAATTTGCCATACTGCAATAAATAAAGCTAACAAATGCCTGGCAGAACACTTTTGATCGCCAAAGGTACAAATATATTTCTCTTAATATTTTGACTGGCTCTCCAAGCTGCTTCACTTTCTCTGGAAGCAGGAGAGGGCTGTTCCTCCATCCTCCTTGCATAAAAAGCTGCTTGTGCTTGTCTCCCATTAAACAGGCACTGAGTGGCCTAACCCAACTGGTCAGAAGCTGCTTGGCACTAGTAATAAAACTTTAAATTTATTGCATTTGAGTAATTTATTTGCATTTAGGCTATTTTTGCTAGCTTTTTTTATGATTTATGATGAGCATGTACTCTTAGTAACAGCGACTGCAGTGAACTAGAAGGATCAGTGCTAGGCATTTCTATATTTCTCACTAGTCTATAGTTAGCTACTGGGCCATTTTCCAGGCTATAAGATGAACATAACAAGGCCAAACCATCCAATACTTCTGCTAAAGGTTTTTCTCTTCATCATGAAGGCAGTTGCAAGCATAGACGGGATAAATTGTCCAACAAAAGAAAGCAGGCAGCATTGTTTTCACAGCACAGAAGTACCACGCTGGCTGTGATTCCATGCATACATCACCAAGTGTTAGTAAAGCCACAACAGACACCCACTCCCAGCAGTAAAATTCTTTCTGTGGCTCCTTTGGGACCAATGATTTTTTTATGCTGTTGCACAGCTGGTTTATGTGTGCCATTTCCATTGGGCAAAGCCAGTCCTCCTGTTTATGCCTTGGAATTGTTTAATGGTTGGAAACTTGTCTGTAAGGCAACTTCAGCAGATTTTTAGAGTTGGAAAGTCTAATGAATATAGCCATTTTAAGTCAGAAAAAAAAAAGGTCTATAAAAGGGGCTTAAATTAGACAAACTTGCTATCACTTTTACAGCTCAGAATGAGAATTCCAGTTCCAATCTCCTTATTTTCTTCCCTGCCATCTATTCCAAATCATCCTAAGTGGATGCATTGCAGCAGTGTGTGATGTGATTCTCGTGTAGCTTGCCCATATTGTTTTCTAAAGGTTGCAAAGTGCTTCCAGATCTTCCTGATTGAAATAATTGTGTAAAATACAAATTGTCTATCACTCTGTTTACAAATCTGTGGGAAAACATGCATTTTGAAATGGTGATAATGGGTGGATTTTATTTTTTTTTTTTTCTTTCATTTCCAGCAATAAATTTTCCCTTTTGGGGAACAGAGACAAAATTTTGCTTGTGATGGCTAAGTAGCCAGCAAGACAATTTAAGTCCTTTGGGTATACTCCAGCCAGATACAATCCAGACAAATGCAGTATTTACTCCATGTGCTGGAACAGCAGCTTCAGCTTTGACCTAATGAAGCTATCATTTCCAGCAGCAAGAAGTGATTTACTTGTCAGGCTGCTGAGACCAGAATTTTTCGGATTTGAGGACAGCTGCCTGTGCCAATTCCTAGTAGATATATAATGACTTTTATTTTATTTGAATTGTAGTCTAAACTGACAAGGAAAAGCTGCAACTAGCAGCCCTCTTTCTGCAAACTAAATAATTTTATTTAACACTCAGATAAATTAGTGTATATAAAATTTCAGAACTTTACAGTTGAAAAGCTGGCAGTAGTTTCCATTCCAGTAATTTAATGTTCATGTATTTCAATTATACATGTGGGCAGTCAGTCAAAGGCATCACAGATCTCTGCTAACAGCAGCATGTCTGTTATCTTTATATTCAGCAGAATGCAGGTTTGGCTTCATTGGCAGGTAAAAAATAAAATAAAAAAATCAGAGAAAAATTAATCTGTTACCTGGTAACTGGCAGGCATGCATTATGGAGGAGCATGATTTTATACTTTACAGTTTTGGGGGGTTTGGATATTTTTTTTTTAAATCTATTTTTTGTAATTATTTTTTTATTAGGGCTTTATAGAGGTTTGGGGTTTTGTTGTTTTTTTTGTGGTGTCTGAAACATTTTAACTCTGTGCAATATGTTATGTATACATAATACATGATGCATAGTGCTTTGGGGAAATAACCTGAATAATTCACCTGGAGTAATATGATCATGTTGCTCTTCAGGTTATAAATGTTTTATTGCCATAATACATTGTCATATAACATAAAAACCCTAACACAACTCAGTGAAGATGAAGGATTTGGGATTTATGAATCATTATTAAATTTCAGTTTATAGTTTAATATAATAAATATATATAGTAGTAAATGAAGAGTTGTGTTAGAGAACACTACAAACCATTTCACTAAACTAATCTATTAAATTTATCCCTCCCAATATAAAGAGCTTTGTATACTTTAAGATGGAGTTGTTGTCTACTTTACAGGTAAAGAAATGAATGTAAGGACAGTGCTTCTCCAAAGCTGAAAAAAAAGTAAGGGAAACTAGCTTTCAAGCTGATAAAAAATAAGGGTGAGAAAAAAAGGAATTCTCATTATTTTGAAAATTTATTAAAAATTCCAGTTTTCTTAAACTCAAGTATACTTCTTAACTTTTATAGCCAAAAATTAGGTTGCTGCTGATCTTTAAAAAGGAAATGTGTTTGTTCATTCTGAATGTGTCACTTTGCATGACCAAAGTTATTGAATTTTTCGGTGAGACCATTTGTCGTAGGGATTGTCTGATGAACTTTGTATACCTGGAAAGTTTATTTAACAGCTCATTTGCTATTAGAAAAGCATGCAGGTAAACCCTGTGGTAGATGAATGCCTGGTGTGCCCTTTGCACACCTCCAGTTTTGTGTCTGTCAAATAAATGGTGGTCTGTTTGGCTAAAAAATTATAGAACCATAAAATGGTTTGGGTTGCATTTAATTACATTTATTCTAAGGAAGTGCTCATGCCCTGTGGTGGTAGATATCAATACTAGAATTTTGAAGAGATATGTAGAAAAAATATTCAGTGTTTCCACCATACAGTTCTGTGATGATTATACAAGGCCAGCAGAAGAGCACGAAGTATTACACTCACTATGTATTTAATGTAAATGTAGTACATGAAAGAAGTAAAACTGAAAATCTAGTACATTATAAAGGTTCATAATAATTGTGAAATATTAACAATGCAGAATAATGGCAAAATTAGATGCCAAACCACAGTTTTTCTTTCAGTAGAGCATGAATTTCTGAAATTAACAAGGAGCCATCTTACTTATGGTAAATTTTTGCCTGAATTTTCTTCAGTGTATTGAGAGTATTTAATTCAGCTCATATGCCTGATCAATATAGAAGATGATTTTACTTTAGAATCTTTGTTTTAAATTCCAGATCCATCTGCTCCACCAGCTCCATCTAATATCAGAATTGCCAATATCAGTGCAAACAACGATGGGAGTGTAAATGTAATGATCACTTGGGATCTTCCAGAAGAACCTGATATCCCAGTGCACCACTACAAAGTCTTCTGGAGCTGGACATATAGCAAATATGTAATCCCAGCTAAAAAAAAGAGAAGGAAGATTACTGATGGGGTAAGAAAGAAAAGGAATGAATGAGACAGAAATATGGCTTATTTCTATCACAAAATATAGTGTAAGTGTGCAGTATGTGATGCATGTCTCTGATTTCACCAGTTGGTAAAGTAGTAATCTTATTTTTTTAATATCACCAAACCCATAGATAATTTTGATCTCTCAATCTCTATCTTGCACTGAGCTCGGGGAGAGAAGTAGACTTCTGCCTTAAAATGCAGTTAAATACTATAAGATTTTGCAGGAGAGGTGAATAGAAAGATTCATGTTGTTTGTCCTCTAAATTCAGGCTTATTTTATTAGTGCTTCTTAAAGATAAAGTGCTTGTTTTATTTAAAAAGCCTAACATCATCTGTCACGTTGTTTTTTCCCTGTGCAAATAGAAGTTGTGACACTATTACATAAAATAACCATTAAATAGTCACCATAGGTCCAAGGAAAACAAAGCCAAAATTCTTTAAATAACCTGCTGTACCAAAGGTCCATATTTCCACACCAGCAACTTTCTACAAGTTTCTTGTAGAAATAGTAGAAATTCTTGTAGAAATCAAATACTGCTTGACTGGAAAACTCTGTCGTGATACCCTTAAGCATATTGCATATTAATTTAAAGTAGTTAATGGAAATAGAAACCAATTACAGATAACAGACTGAACTTCATTCCCAGTGCTCTGGAATGCATCATGAGGATTTATTCCCATGTCTGGGTTAAACCTGTTTTGTTTTAGTTTTGGCTCTGGTTGTCTATGGCAGCCTGGCCTCCTTGGGGGACCTGATGTGTGATGAGGATCTGGAGTCTGCAAATTCACCACCACCAGCTCTGTGCTGGGCAGGCAGGAAAGGAAATTTCCCCACAACAGTGATTAATTTCAAGAGCTAAAAGACCTTGGTTGTTTCAACTTCAGTAGACATGCATAGAAAAGAAAGTTTCTTCTTGTACCTTTAAGAAGTAATTTTGGATAGGAGTAGGATTGGACTCTGCTAAATAGAAAAGTGAGTGTTTCCCATGAAAGCTGCCATTGGCTGGAGATCATCTTGGCAGAGCCTACAGCCTAAAGATACAGGGGAAATTTTTCTCCACAAGCTGGTCTTTAAATCACTGAACATTAACTTTAAGCTAGGTCCTTAATGTTGTGTTGACACTTTGCCTCGTGTACATCCTATATATAAATATAAGATCCATTACACAACATAATAGTAGTTGGGACCAAGTTTTGACCTTGAATATAGGGAAATACAGAAGAGCCAAGGCATATTTTGGGGAAAAGGCAGGGTCTGGTAGGCTGAAAATACTTACAAATATACTGAATGTTGGATCTTAGCTGTCTTCAGACTGACTGTCACTAGAAAAAGTATCCAACTTCTTTGCTAACACAAAAATTGAGGAGTAAAAAGTTTAAATTATTTTGGCTAAAATAATTTGGGCAGAAGAAAAAATCTAGGACAAAAATCAATTTTGTCCTAGAAAAAAATGTGTATTTGCCAATTAATTGCCAAAATTGTGTAGATATCAAAACAGTCGGTATTTTTAAAATGACTCAGAAAAACAGAGTCCAGTAAAATGTTTTAAAGAAAGGAATTGTTTCATTCTTGATTGAAATTTATACCTGAATTTTCAAATTTTAAAGGAGGAGTATGCCTAAGATAACATGCCTGCTTTTAATAAACATCTGTGTTTCAGTAATACTATAATACTACTTTATTTATTTATTTATAATAATAATACTTTGTATATTTATTCTCTATTACAGGCCCAAAATTATGTGATCCTAGAGGGACTCCAACCCAACAGCAACTACAATGTGGAACTGCAGGCAGTAACACGCTGGGGTCAGATACGCCTAAAAAGTGCTAAAGTTTCTCTCCACTTTAGCACAACTCAGGACACCAGGAATAATAGTGAGTAATTGTGTTCACACACCTGAGAGCTTTAACTCTTCTTTATCTGGAATTTGAGTGTTTTATATACAGATTTCTCAAGTTAAAAAAAAGAATTATCTTAAAGCTTTCATATCATTGTGGCCCTTTCTTGGTGAAGTCGAGTAACCTTTCAATATTATATTTAGTATCTAAAAAATTGATGAAAATTTTTTGCCTCATTCTTTGTCTTTTTCTCTGATTCTACTCTCCTGAAATAAACAAATGCAGTGAAAATTTGCACAACTATGTCATTAATATTTTTTAAATGCAGTGCAGGTATAAAAACTATTTGTTAGTGGCTAAAATTAAACCATTTCTGTGTCTTTGTCTTAACTGGACAGTTTTAGTTTGTAATGCTTTTTGTATTATATTTTTGTATTATTATTATTATTATATTATATGCCAAGTAATATAATTGAAAAGCATATCTGAATCTGAAAGGAAACCATCATTCTTAGTCTTTGTTCAATGCTAATAGTATAAGTACAATATATTGACAGGTTACTGCCCCAACTGCTGATGGGTCATGGATTAACACTAACTGATATTTATCAGATTAATACTATACTAAGAATAGTATTTTTGTTTTCTCATATGCTTCATGTATTTGACTCTTAAGTCCATGTTATGAACATCAATTTATTTAATGAGCAGTATTTTCTTTTTAACTGAAATCAATACCCATGAGAATAGAAACATTTGTTTTACAGTCGAGTACTTCAATAATAACTTTAAATCTGAGTATCCTTTATGTTAAAGACATGAAATAATGAAAATGAAATAATGAAATAATGAAATGAAATAATGCATTCAAGATTCTTTGAGCCTAAACCGCTGATATAATAGATATTGGTGAAGAGAGGACTCTGCTGAGAAGTGTATTTAGACCTTTAAAAAAACAAAACAAAAAAGGCTGAATTATGGCTTACATAGAAAAGCAAATAAAAACTACTCCTGGTGGAGATGCAAATTCATCCTCTGAACCTTACTGAAGTTATTTAGCTACAGAGCCAGTCCTGCTTGAGGTACTTTCGAGAATACTCAGAAGCAGATGGAAAAATATATTGAAAAAAACCCCAAACATTATTGCCTGAAATATTATCTAGGACATGACCTTCACACCCCCTCTTCATTTGGGGACTTCCATGGCCTTTGGGAAGTAGTTCCAGAAGCAACAATCCAATTTTGCTGGAGCACCACTGTCAGCTGCTCTGCTCTTTGTGGAATTAAGGTCTGGTTTTTGAGGTGTCTGTTCCCACTGTCAGAGGAGAGAGAAGTCCAGAACCCACTGAAGTAATTTAGTCCTGCAGACCTCTGTGAGCTTTGACCCTGGCCCTCTGGCATTCTATTTCCCCACACTCAGAAATACATTGTCTGACTATATTTGTATGCTTTGCTTCTGGGAAATGCAGCAAGACTCAGTCTTTATATAGAAATATTCTAAATGAGTGTCCTGGTTTTTCTGGAAGTGGAGCAGACAGAACAAAGCAGAGATTTAGTAAAATTAAAATACTGTGAGGTATACCTAATAGATTTCAGTTTCTAATTCTATCCCATTTCTCTAGTCACTATCACTTTTTTATTTCCAATTAGGTAGCATACACGTTATGGTCACTCTGAGAAATAATTTGCTTTAGTTTGGTAGTTTTTTTTTTTAAATGTTTTTTAAAGCACATGTAGAAAAAGTAAAATTGAATCAGATTAAGCAAATGATTGACAAAGTAAAATTTGGCCAAAAGCAAGTGGGTTTCAGCTGAAGCTACATGTAGGACACAGTGTTCAAGTTTACATGTTATTCTTGATAGTTACTGAAACCCAAGTCTTTCCCTCTTTCTCTCAAATTTATCACTGTCTAATTATGAGAATCTTTTAGGTGTATTATTGAATTACATGCAAGTATTTTTTGTTAATGTGATGTAAATACTGTTCTCTTAATAAGAATTGATGTATTTGCATCATTTCTTGTTCATGGGAATATAAAACCACTCCCTTACCTTGTTATGTTTTTAAATGTACAGAACATTTCCATATGAGAATAAATTAATTTTTTGCTGTGTCTCCCAAAAATATATATTTTTTACTGCATTTCAGTCAATGCTTCTCAACCATTACGGGCAGTTTGTTCTTTATATTAAATTGATTTAGTTTAGATACTGAAATAAGATATTTTGGATTAAAGGTGGTATTATTTACTGAATTTCAGCACTGTTAATGTAGTTATTATATAGCACTGACTTAAATAAATAATTCCTCATTGTTCTGTGTATTGCAGAGGAACAGACACCTGGGAAACTGCAGAAAGGACTGGTAGATTCTTACCCAACATTTCAAAGAAGAAAAACCACTCGCTTTCTTAAAATTGGAACTCCTTTCTATCAGGACAATCAACTTCAGGTCAAAGTCTACTGGAAGAAGACAGGTTTGTCAAATTTTTAATTTTATTTACTTTTATGTACAACCATTCAAAGTGAAATCCTACACCCATCCTTTCTTCCATTCACCACGTGCAAATGTCTGGCAGAGTGACAAGGGCTGCTTGCAGTGGTAATGAAATAAATATTTAGAGTTGTTGTTGGTTTGTTTTTGGTTTTTTTTTTTTTTTAAGAAGATGACATTTAAGTGTGATATGTTGATACAAAGCTTCTTTTAGCTGTAATAAAAAAAATAACACTAAACCAGCAGTCTTTCACTTTGTGAGAATGTTACTCATTTTCTGTAGTAATAGCTGCTTGGAAATTTTGAGTGTATTCCTGAATTAGTGGCCCTACTTAACCTGGGATTATTTATTTTTTTTTTTTAATTCTGTCCAAAATCAAGATGGCTCTGTGGAAGAGTTTTCTACTGCCTCCCAACACTGTAGCATCAGAGTACACCACAGATTACAGAAAGAAACAAAATTAAAGACTTGTGTGGACTTTTTGCAGTGTCAGACCACTTAAGAAGTCTGTTCCTATGGTAATTTTAAATTATTACTTTACTTTTATTTGTCCCTTTGTTAACTGAAAAATTGTTTTGTTTTTGAATTTGAGCCATTTTACTGTCTCTATAAAGGACAAAATAGAGTAGAATCATAGAATAATTTAAATGGGACCTCTGAAGGTCAGCTGCTTCAACCATCTGCTCACAGTAGAACTCTGAAGTTGCTCAGTCCTATCCGAATGGCCCTATAACAGATGTTGTTATTCTTCTCTGGATGGCAGGGAAATTGTCCTTTATGAATATCAGGCTGCAGTTTATTGCAATGTACCTTAGGATTTCAGAAGGTACAGTGATCTCTCTTGGCATTCAAAGGTCACTCTCCACATTCCTTGCACGTGTCATTTGCAGGCATCTCTCTAGGGACACAGTGAAAAGCCACAGTGATGACATCAAGGCTGGAGCTCTTGGTTTCATATCATCCCTCTGTATAGAGTTCATCAGATTTGTCTTGTGCAACTGCAGTGAAGGGAGCTTTGCAAACTATTACTGGTTTTTTTACACAGCAAAGAAGTGATAGATTATCAGTACTCAGAGACTGAACACAATATTTCAGTTCAAGTCTGACTAAGCAGGATCCTATTTCCATATATATGCATGTGCCACAGTTTGTTACCAGGAAAGGCTTATTTAAGGCTTGTTCTTCAAGTGCCATTTCTGAATTCCCATTAGCTTTAGTGAGCATGAGTCATGAATGCAATTTAAGATCTGGACTTTACATTAAAATAAATGTTCTTTCTGAAATAATCTTTCAGTATTAGTGCTTCGATGTGATGGCAATAATAACTTCACTTCAGGATGTATGCAAACAAAAATAACTCCACACTTCAAGCTGTACAAGGTGCTTAGCAAAATACACTTAATTTTGCTAGACAGAGTCATTACAAAAGCATATTGTAATTCTAGGAATACAATAGCTTCTTTCTGAAAGGAGAAAATGTCTTTCACTTTCTGCCTCTGACTTAGACCTGGGATTAGAGAAACACAGTGCATTCCTTAAACATCATGAATCCTGCTTTTGTAAATGAAAAGAAGAACTTGGTTGTGACCAGATTTTGACTGTGAGAAATTAGAAATTATGTGCTGTTTATTGTCATATAGTGGAATCAACTGAAATCACTTTTAACTCCTTGGTGCTGGAGTCAGAGTAGCATCCTATACCAAGAATGGATGCACTCTGAACCCCCCACTTCAAAGGATTAACTACTTAGAGTAATTAAAATCCTCAGTATCTTGTACATTAATCAAGACTGAAAGTGTGAAAATAAAAAGAACCTCTGTTCCTCAGTGATGTGGCAACTAGAAAGCTGAGGTTGGGGACCTCCGTTGAAAAGCCTTCAAGTTGCCACAGATTGGTGTATCTTTTGGGTATGAAAACACCTGAAGAGTTCTTCCCTAGATAGAAGAAAAAAATATATTCTTGATGAGCTAACTGCATCAATTCTCACAACTTACTGCAGTAAATTAAAATATTAGAATATAATTCTTTTCAAAGCATCATGTCACAATAGTATTCTCTAGCCCATTACTCTGCCTTCACTGCTGTTTTCTTAGTGCTTATATAATATAATTCTCTTTACTTGGGTAAAGCTTTAGTTTACTTCACTTTTCTCTGAATGAAGTCTATGAGCATTTACAGCTCCTGTTTCAATGAAACATTTTAAGTACTTCTAGATATTTAAAATCAATATATCTGCCCCTTGGTTTTGCTTAAAAAGACAAATATTTAAAATGCATTAATACTTGGCTTCAGGCTTCTTTGTATTTCTGGTAAATGCTAAAGCAGAAAAAAAAAAAAGAAAAAGAACACTTAAGGCAAGGAGAGGCAAAGAATCCTCCATTGTCTGATACATCAACAAAACAAATATAATGAATTAAATTACAGGGAAGAATAAAAAGCAAGGCAAGGCAAAGCAAACAGAGAGCTGCCACCAATGCTTCTAAAACCAGATCTTAGGAAAACAAAATTAACTTTCACTTAGTTTGGGGAGATAAATGAAGTGACTGTATGTGCTGACTTGTTGTTTGCAATAAGGTATTTCACATGTCAGGATTTTCAGTAATGGAAAGCTCTCCCCATGTTATCCTATGGGCCTTTCTCATGGAACCAGTGCTATTGAAGTTAATGAAAGCCTGCAATGCCAGCTGGAGTTTGTAGTTGTTATTGTAAAGAATTCAGCAGTAGTTGCTTAACACGAAAGAATTATTGCGTTTAGTCCTAACTCTTGCACTAGGAAGATCACTGTTTGAGCAGCTGGCCCTTTGCTAATTATAGATATTTAAGCAGTAAAATATTTATACTTGAAGGTACCGCTGAGGTCCAGATGGTTCTTTCAACAAGTTGCTGTTAATTAAAACAAAGTATATACACCAATATATTTCCCTCAGATTTCTTTGTGAATAAGAGGCATTGTCTCAGCAGAGGCTGATTGTGTAGCTATATATATAATGTTCATTTGTATTTAGGGTTTTTACTAATAAAGCTGGCACCATGCACAGGAATATTCAACTAGATCAGCTTGTAGAAATCCACCAGGAAACTTTGCATAATTTTGCTTTTTCACATGTGCTTCAGCAGACTCAGAGCTTGTATCCTATGTACCTGGGGAGGCAGGACATGCTGTCAGCTTGAACTGCTCTGGGAAATTATTCCTGTATGATTTCTACTCCTCCCTAACTTTGTGCTACTACTACTGTAAGAAAGCTTCTAGTTCATGTGATTTCCTGAGCCCAGTGTGATGTAATTGTATTTATTCACTTTCAATGCTTTTCTCCTGGAGGATAATATCCAACGACCCATCAGAGTCAAACAATTTTGTGCATCTGAAACATCCTGCATTAGGGAGTTCCAGTGTTTTCAGTGCTCGTTTTATGAAGAAACATATTTTTTAACATTTGCTTTTAAGCCATTTTTTCTAGATTTATATGAATACTAATTCTTTCATTAGAGACACAGAAAGTGGTCAAGCTCTTCTCACCCTGTCATAATTTTATGTTCTTTTGTTCTTTTTCAATCTCTTGTCTGATTTCATGTTCTTTTTCCCATAGAATCAATAGACAAACTGCATAATTATACCATTAACTTTATGCCAACATCCCCATGTAGCATGCCATGATGCCTGACTCCCATCGTGGAGTTAGGGATAAATTGGGTCTGTACCTTAACACTGGAGCTGGGATGGACTCCCAGATCACCCACCTTCAGTTACAAGCTCCCCACCTAAATTAATATCCATGTTTATCAAAGTTGCACACAGGAGGCTAAAGTTAATGACACAGTACTTAGTGACATTTTCAACAGATATATAACCCTATCAAGCTTTGAACTTCCTTGTTTGTTTTCTTTTTCATTAAATTCAGTTTTCAGATGCTTAGATACCTCTGAAAATCTGGTTATAAGGGAGAAATGTTCAAACCTGCTATTCAGGCTACAAGCAGCTATTGTGAGACTTGGAGCTGACAAGAGTCACATTTCCTTGTAATGGAAAACCAGAATGAGATATTGTTGAACTTGCTTTTGCTAGGATGTTGTGTGTGGGAAAAGAAGTGAGGATAGAGGTAATCCAGCTTAGATGATCTCAAGTTGAAATCCCTCAATATAAACATCTTTAAACCGTGAGGCTTCCCAGCTCTAGATGTAGACACCAATACTGTGGCTTAGACCTGTCTTTAAATTACACACTAATTGTTCATATCATTTTTGGAGAGGCTTATTATTGTATTATACAAAGAACGTGTTCTATCTATAGAAAGAAAGTTTGTTTTAAATGGCATAATGTGAGAAACAAAATCTTTGTGATTTAAGCAATGCTGCTTTTATTCTGTGTAAGAGTAGGAAACAGTATAGTTTCCCTTGTTAGGAAGTGTTTATTGAATTAAGTTTAAATATCAACTGAAAAAAAAAATGGTGTTTGTTTTAATTGTACAGCTTGAATAGGTGATTATTGAAAAATTCTTTTTCTCAGTGGTGTCATGAATACCACAAAATTCATCATCAAATACTTGACACTTAGGCTTTTTATTTTCTTTTTTATACCATCAGGAGAATCAATGCACAGGCAGCTAGAGAGATACAGCTGTTTCAATTTCTTTTTTTTTTTTTTTTTTAAGACAACTTGCCTAAATGCTTGAGATAGAACACATTGAAAACAGAGAGAAAAGAGCAGCTTTTATTAAAATGAAGCTAAAGAGTTTAGATTGAAGAACAAAGAAATCTGGTGGAGAACATCTTACGAAACAATCAGTAGAAAGATAGCTTTGTGGAGATATTCATGTGGAATTGAAGACATGGAACATAAGAGGGAGGAAATCAAAACAGGTGTATTTTCAACATGATTTAGAGAATAAAGTCAATAAATTCATATCAATAAATCAATAAATTGCTAGTTAGATTGAAGATTTTTGTCCAACAAAGTTAGCTGCATTCCCTCGTTAAGCAAAAGACTTAAGCATGTGTGGAATTTTAAGAATATACTCATGTGATGTCTGTATAGGAATGTTTTCTTAAGTCTAGGAACTCATTCTATACTTCAGAAAATTTACTTTAAAAATCACAGCCAAAGTAATTAACATCAGCTATGAGTTTATTTGAAAGGATTAGTTATGTGCAACTGTCTGAAAGACCTAAAAATCTTTGGCTTGGGCAGCTGGAGTTCATTTCCATGTCAGTATCTTAAACTGATTTTTAAATAATTTTCTTGGTATGTTTTTTTTGTTGTTGTT